>JAPYYS010001474.1:0-35946 GCA_030522525.1 Campopleginae sp. 14b
AGATGATATATACAGCGATTTGAAAGAATATTTCATGCTTCGTGCAATTACTTACCTTTCGACACAGATTTTCCGCGAAAAAAGTCTGCGTAAATATTCGGAAACCCACACTTAATAATAGTTTGGTTCATAATATCGATTCTTATTTTACAATAAACAAACATCCAAAACGTGCAGTAACTTTTATGCGAATCATATGTTCATGTCTATGAGAAAAACGCCCTCGAGTTGCCGCGGTTAACCGACCGATGGCGTTGCCGTAGCTTCGCAACGATATCCAAGAGGCGTATGAGTTCAACTCTTTTTTGACAATAAATGATTGTGTCCAATTAGTCGTTAATCGATTATCAAACCTCAACGAAAATTTTTGCCTCTGATTGGTATCAAAAATTGTAGTGCTCAACGTAAATGATCAATTTTCATATTATTATTTTTTGAGCATTTTTTTTTGTATTTTTCCTAATTATTCTAGTTCGCCAACGAATGATATATTGTCTAATTAGTTTTGAATCGATTCTCAGACTTCAACGAATAACTCGTCCTCTTATTGGTATCAGAAATTTAAGTGCCGAACGTAAAAGATCCATTTTTCCATGATTGTTTTTTGAGCATTTTTTGTTGTATTTTTTCATGTTTATTTTAGGTGGTTTGAATTTTTCAGGTTAACTATTTTCCGCCAACAAATGATTTTGACTAATTAGTTGTGAATCGATTCTCAGACCTCAACGAAAAACTTGTCCTCTTATTGGTATCAGAAATTTAAGTGCTAACCGTAAATGATCCATTTTTCCATGATTGTTTTTTGAGCATTTTCTGTTGTATAAGGTTTTTTAGGTGAGATGTCTTTTAAGCTAACGTTTTTTAGACAAGTTATTCTTTAATTTATACCAAGGTTGTCTAGGCGAGATGTTTTTTATACCAAGGTTTATTGGGTGACATTTTTTATACCACGGTTTTTTTTTTAATACCGAGGTTTTTTAGGCGAGATGTTTTTCAATACCGAGGTTTTTTAGGTTCTTTTTCTTTGAAGGGTCTCAAATTTCTTTGGCGAGGTTTCCCAAGGTTTTTTCAGGCGAAATCTTTTTTTACCAAGGTTTTGGGGGCGAGTAGATTTATCTGCGAAGAGGAATGAAAAGGGGGTCACCAACAAATGGACTTGTCCCGGATTTTTTCCCCGTCAAGGAGATTTTTGTCTGGGTAAGGTTTTTCAGGTGAGTTGTTTTTTGTACCAAAGTTTTTCAGGCGAGATGTTTTTCACACCAAGGTTTTTTAGGCGAGATATCTTTTAAGCCGAGGTTTTTAAGGTATGATTTTTTGCCCATTACCACGACTTTTGCTTGAAAATGACGTTTTTTCATGAATTTTCAAACGAAAATCGGTCGTCTCTCGTTAACGACAGTAAAATGATGATTTGTTTTCCAGTGACACGGTTTGTTTAGCTCAAACGAAGCGTAAACACGTGCCAGAATCTTCATTTTACTCGGGAATATCATTTTCGGTTTTTTACCAAGAGCCTTGAAAAATACAAGACTTTAGCATAAATTGTGAGCGGAAAACTTTTGTCTTTGGTAGTTCCGAGAACGATGCTGATTTTTTCCCTGGAGGTATATTCTGTGAAGCTAATTTCAAGCCCAGATACATGGCATTTCCTCAATCCGTTGCCGGGATATGATTTTTTGCCTATTACCAAGATTTTTGCTTGAAAATGACGTTTTTTCATATATATATCGAACCGCGATCAGCTGACGTTTTCTCCCGCTCACTGCACTGTATAACCACGACGGATCCATCGGAAAGATCTCAGTCGTGACCAATCAGGAATTATTAATTATCGATTTTTGATTATTATTTATATAATATAATGGTAATATATAATACATCATGGTAATATATATAATATAATGGTAATATATAATACATCATGGTAATATATATAATATAATGGTAATTATAATATAATGGTAATATATAATACATCATGGTAATATATATAATATAATGGTAATATATAATACATCATGGTAATATATATAATGTAATGGTAATTTTTAATAGCATTTGTTAATTTCGTGCTTCCTTTTGTATTTTTTCTTTTGTTATATGGTTTTATCGATTCGGTGAGAGAGATGGTGAAAGACAAATTTGAACTGGTGCGCTTTCTTCCGTCCGTTGGTCGGAGAGAAAGGAAACAAAATTTCACTGATCGTCGTTGAACCCCTTTTTTTTCACTCTTTGCTCTGCTTTTCACCTTTTTTTCACTGTTCGTTGTCGTGTCGTTGTCGTCACTTTCTTACTTTTAGATTTCCCACAGTTTTTGATGTTTCGTGGGACAAAGAAGGTGCTGAGAAATGCGGTGATAAGATTGGGATGCTGAGCTAGGAGTTTGAGTGTGAGAAAGGGTCATAAACGGATGTAACGTATCGGGTACGAATGTGGGGAAGAGCTTGGAAAAGAATATGAAAGGTGCTGCCGTCACAATAAATTAGGATTCGAAAATTCTTATTTCAGCATTTTTTGTTTCAATTTGAAAGGAACAAACGATGTCCTCAATTTTTTCAAGTACTTCCAGTGATTAATTATGTATAAGAATGAAGAAATCTCAGAAGCTTCCCATGGAAAAAAAATTGAAACTTCCAATAAAATGAAGAATAGAAAAAACCTTAGGAAAAAATGAGTTGAATGATTGAAATGAATTTACGATGTCATTATTATGCTAATGTGTGAAAACTCCAGGTTCTGAGAGTGCTCAGAAAAAAAGATCGTATCAAGGGAAAAAATCCCCTCCCGGGGATAATAAAACCCTAGACAAGTACATTTATTAGTGACCCCCGTTTCCTTTTTTCCCACTGAAAAATCTAACTTGCCTGAAATAAAAATTGAAACTTCTGGCAAATGAAGATTAGAAAAAAGCCTCGGAAAAAATGGCTCCGAAGAAACTTTGAAAAGATTAAATCATTTTCAAGAAAATATAAATCCCTGAAAAAAAAATCATCGAGAACGACTCCTCTCAAAAGATTGAAGCTCATTCAAAAACGATGAATGAAGGAAAACCCCCAAAAAAATACAACCAATGTGAAAATGCTAGACAAAAGTTGATGATTTTTGCTCGGCACAAAATATTTTAATATCTACAAAAAAAACAAGCATGCGATTGATGTCTGGAAATCGAGTAACCAGAAAAAAAAAGTTCCTGGAAGACGCGTCTCAAAAAAAAAATCTTCAAAAACAGAATAGCGAATTGACAAGAAACTTCAGAATATAAGACAAAAAAAAATTAAAATGATCGTAAAAGGCTCTCCGAGCCCGAGCACTGCCGTACTCAATCGAATACAATGAAATAAATGAATACAATACAATATACTGAAGTTTGTCACCGCATGTTGAGCGGATGCGCACGGAATACTTGTTCCACCCGAAGCTCGATAAGTGACGTTTCGATAAAGTGGTCTCCAAACGCCACAGAATTTTCGAATGAGTTCTGTAGATGATAATTTGCAATTTTCGTAAATCATTCTAGAAAGTCATATTATAACTAAGGTGTGTCCTTTTGAAGTTTGGCCTCTTCCACTGTGTACATTTTTTAACATCGAATTTTTACATTCATGCAGTGAGCTATTTAGCTATGCCGCAAAATTATCGAGTAACAATTGGTACGAACACGATATACAATGTAACGGTAAATGTATTCGGTCGAATTGAAATTAATAATAGTCATAAGATGCAGTGAAAGGCGTTGACTATGAAACATGTCTAGCGAATAGATAACTACAAGCTTAGTACGTTTCAGTGGATTTTTATCTTGAGCATTCACTACTCCAGAATGACCAGCGGAGAAGAAGGATCAAAGTATTATATTCCTCAACCGTTACTGTAACTATCACTCTGTGGAAAACAAAGATTTAACAGTTGAACTTATCCATTACATTCTCGTTTCTAGCGAAGAAAACGACGTGAAAAAAATATCTCCTATTCTTTCGAAGACAATCACCGTTTTGTCATAGCGGTATTATCTTGAGCAACCTGGGATTGAAAGTTTGTCATAGAAAGGAATCTTATACCTACAGTGACAACTAATCAGTGATATTTACTCCCTAACACATCGAACGCTGGAGAGAATACGATGGTTTTTTTTTCAGAAGAAATGATCGCTTGAAAAGTACACTCAGCATCTTTTATTGATTCCTCTCACTTTTCCAATGGCGATTTCTCCGACCATGCATTTTTTTTCGTAACCTCTTTCCATGTGGGCGGAACTTGTGTTTTCACCACCGAAACGATTAGCCATCGAGGATCTAGTACGCTGATACATACTCTACTTCCTTTCTTGCTTTCTCCCTCTCACAGTGAAGTTTTTAGTCTGCTGCTCAATTTTACACTTGCGATTTTATACATATGTCATACCTGTTAAACGCATCTTTACAGGTGTGAATGGGACGGCTGGCGTATAGTATTTTTGCTCTGCTTTCTTTTCCTCCCACCATTTTGATCTAGACCCTGTCTTTTTTTAGTATATAATTGATATTAGGCTGTATAAAAGAAATGCAATGTTCTTGCTTTAATATCAGATGAGCAGCGTGGGTTCTGCTAGACGCTCACGTACTGTGCTTATACTAAAAGTTTTCATTCAATCTGCTCATCCAAAATGCTGAAACTCGCGGTGAGTTGACTATTCGAGTTTTGTTCTCCGTTTAGATCGCAGACTTTCAAGACTAACCATTGTTCGTTGGTTATACTGTTCATTGAGTATTTCGTTTATGTTAAACTCCTATTCGTACTATTTTTTTGTTTTGTTGGGAAAAGCTATTCGCCCTCATGATCGGTGAATCAACAGTCCAAAACCTCGTATATGCCGGTGGTCATGGACACGGAAAGTGAGTTTTCAAGTTTTTTTATCGCATTAACCTGACTTTTTTCATAGTGTCTCCAATCACGCATAAGAATCATGCACTGCTTATATATGTGAGAGCGACAGAGCGAGAAATTCTTCTTTTTACAATTTTCACGGCTCGGTTTAACGATAAAACTTTTCATAAACTCGCTAAATCGCAACAGAGAAATCTAAAGTAAACACTGTTATTTATCGAACATGGGGGCTTTTCTTTCGACTTCAAACTTGAATGCGTAGGATATATCTTAATGAAAAGTATCGGTTCAAAAATGGGAAAAGTATTGCAACCGCAAACGTAAATTATACATTGCTGACCTGGCGTTACATTTTTCATAAATTGACACGTTTTTTTATGACATCGAGTTGAAGTTTTAATCGAACGTAAAAAAGTCAAATCTCAAAGATAAATTTGCGGCGAAAAGTTGTCTTGTCCGTTCAAATACTTTCTTTTTAAACGTGATGTCACGATGCTGCTGCATTTCACGATAATTTTTGGATGATAATACGTATTTCGCAGTCAATCGATATGATTCATACATACATTTTATTGTTTCAAATTTTTTTATAACGTTTGCATCTCTATTGAAACTTTTTTTTTCACTATGCAATTTAACCGGTAGACACCACACCACTTGTGGGCCAAAATACTAACTACATGAGTGCAAATTTGCATTTCGAGTTTCTTAACGTTCTGTTTCATCGACATTTTTATTCATTGAAAACTCGTGGCAAACTTTTCAGAGATGACGAGTCCTGAGCTATACAATAATTAGATAATCGAACAATACAATTGATTTTACAAAATAATGGTCAAATAAAAAAAAAAATTGACAATTCTTTTTTTTCGTTTTAACGCCATTTCAATACTTATTAAGGTATTGACATTGAATTTGTGCGGGATTGAAGGTGACGAGTCAGGCTTAAAGAATAAATTTATATGCGGAATGATTATGATAATCCAAAGATTTTTTTTCTTCAAGGAATCAAACATTCAAATGTAGTGTTGATGTAAAAAACCATTTATACAAATATTTCTAAATGAAATTTGGTTTTTTATTGGACATAATGATTAATTTCCCATTATAATCACAAAGAAATAGAAAGAACCTCCAAAATGCCAACCGGTGCTCTCCGTATTGCTTAGCGTCATTAAGAGCCTGCACTATTGATACGCGGCTTCGCAGTGAACGTCTTAATTGTGCGATGCTTATAAAAACAAAATAATAATTATTATAACAATTTTTTTATAATGTTATTCCAACTGATTTACTTATTTAATATCAATTGTTGTTTTCGACAGTAGATACTTATATTCCTACGAAATCGCTTACTTTCGACCACAACAACACGACGTAACGAAAAAAAAATATAACATTACTCTCAACTAACGAAGTAACCCCACAAGTGCAAATTTACATTCCTGGTGTATAACACTGCCGCTGGCACGATGACTGAGCTCCAACCAGCATCAGTGCCTCACATGGCGGTGGCGTGTGCCCTTGGGCATACTAATGGTGAACGGGGAAACTGCTGGGTCACGCACATGAAAGTTGTCGCCGCCTTAATTTTTGTGGGTGCAAATTTGCACCCATGACGTGGCTACGAGTTAAACAAACACGATGACCGCTACAATATTTCGCGGCATATTTCTAATGAGTCCTGGCATGTGCCGATTGACGAAATTGAGACTCTTGAACACGGCTTATGAGAATTTAAGTACACGAGATTCGTGACACGAGTGCGTGATCTCCACTATATGAGCCATATTTTCTAATTTCTAAGTGAGGCTTGAAACGTTGGAAAAAGAATAAGGATCATTTTACAAAGCATATGCCATTAAGGTTCAGTTGACGCATCAGTTAGCACGATGGTGTCTTTCAATCCTATCAATCTGCCTTTTGGATTCCATATTTCGTATAACGTCAACGGAAACGAAGCTGATTGGAGTAAGGATATCGAGTAAGAATCTTCAATTATGATGATGTTTCAAATGATGGAACAGATTCCGAAAGGACCCAGTCCCGCCAAAAAGAAATCCAGCCTATCTGAACGATATTGATTTTCAGGTTGGCTAACAGTTAAACATTTTCGGTCGCATTTCATAGATATGAACAAATTTCTCATCATGATGAATGACCATGAAACCGGCTTATCAAATCGAATTACGTACTTTCGGGAAGCTCAAGTGAATTTTAAATTCATCATTCAGGGTTCATTGAAAATTTCTAATATGATAGGACTTCTCTGAACTATTTAACGTCAAGTGACAACCTCAATAATGCCAACGTTGTGTGTCGGATCTTTAAGTCCATTGATCATAACTTCAATCTTTTCCACGTGTCTTTAATCTCATATATGAAATAGATGCATTTAAAATAAAATTGTAAAGCATTCACATCTGTCACCTCACTAGAGCAATTCACACCTAATACAGTGAATAATTCGTTATTTAGTCACTATTCAATCGGCGTACTTGTTTCTAATTGATATTTCGTTCATATGATTGGTTTAATCTTTCCTGTACAATATCAGGAAAAATTATGAGGATCAATTTGACCGCAAGCCAAGCTGGTTTGAACGAAAACATACATATTGATATCAAGCGATGTCCAAGAAAAACAACAGAAATGAAGTTTTTTTCACTCGCTGACTGTCGTGATATGAGCCACTTTCTCTTACTACCATCAATACTCAAAAAATACTGACGGTTCAAGGAACAGAATTCGATTTCAATGGATTCCTCTTCAACATGAAGAATTGCGAAATCTCACTTAATTTATTACTTCTATTATTATCAATAGTTTTTTATATAAGTTATAATTATAGTTCTGTTTCCACGATTCTTGCAAGTCCATCTTCACTGATATAATTTTTCAATGAAATTCGCAAGTGTGAAATCAAATCCTCAAAACTGCATACATATTAGAAAAAAAAACCGTGCACGCGATCCCTGCTTAGAGTGTAAGCAGCGCCACTACTAACGGATTGATTTCATTTTGATATCGATGGTTCCGAGCGGCTATACCCTATCTCGCTCGGAACTTCGAATACAATCGTAATTGCAAGGGTCCCATATGGATTAACGTAACTCTCGCGCCCGGCGCGAAGTGTCGTATGTCGGCAGGCCCTGTTTATTCTAGCGCATTTCTGTGCACGCGTGAAATCTATTGTATCTTCCGCAGCCTTAGGGCCGAGTATCGTAACTCACCGACTGCGAAATGCTCTGTCGTATCTCAGATGCACCAAAATGCTTCATCGTATCTACCAAATGCAAGTTTTCGGTAATCGCGATTAAAAATATTTTACGTTCTGAAAAATAAAATGGCGCGCGCGATCAATTTAATTATATTTATTAAAGGAAATAAATGATTACATGGTACATTGAGTGCTCCGAAAAAATTTTGGCACGTAAAGCATTATAAAATGCATGTTTCTCAGAAACGATTCTATTTTCGGAACAAGAGCGATTTTAATTCGGTCAAATTTGCTGTGCTGATCGACAAATTTAATATTCCGAGGAATTTTTAACGCGTAATGCATTATAAGATGCATGTCTGTCAGAGGGGATCAGATTTTTGGCACAAAGCGATTTCAAATCGGCCAATTTCGCTTTGTCGATCGGCAGCAAACCACGGTACGCTTTTTTAAGAGTATAGGAGTTGAAATCTATGGAACGACCTCGCGTACCTGATGTTACATCCAAGCGTTTGAAATCTTCGCTAAAATGATGTTTGAACTGAACGATATGATCAAGATTTGAACACACGTACAACTCTCGGATTTTGGACAACCCTACTTTATTTCCATTTACATCTTTTTCCCATTGCAAATGAGAATGTTTTGCGAGTTCTTTGAAATTATAAATGTTATCTTGAATAACTTCAGTTACATCGTACTGTTTTGAACCCAATCTTCAGGGCTATGGATGGTTACATTTTTGCTTCTTTTTTCGATCAAAGCGTGCATTGAGTCCCCTTCGTTTTGAGTGTGTCCAGTCTCCAGGAATCTGTACGTGATTTCGATGTTGTGATGTGCGGCTGCGAGATACATCATCGAAAAAACGAATTGGTTCTTGTTTTGACCAGCGCAATTGTCTGAATAGAAGAAAATGTTCTTCACTCCTGTCTCAACTTTTTTGTTCATGAAATCAAGAAGAAAACTGGCTATTTCATTACTGCCTTTGGAACCAATCGTTTCATCCCACATGTAGCAGAAACCATCATGTCTTGTGCAATCGTACACAGTAAAGTTGTACGATGAAAGATGTCGCTTGTAATAAAATGCAGAAGATTCTGCACGCGGAGATGGCAAAACTTTTTGCATGTCAAAGCATGCAACACATGATGGAGAGCCTTTGTTGCATAACTTTTTATTTTCGTTCTTCATTTTTTGAGCAAGATTTTTCAATTCTATGTGCTTCTCGTATGATGCTTGTATTTCGAGCTTTTCATCGGGTGTTGCATGTTTTCAAGCATAGCAGACATCGCATTGATCTTTCTTCGGTTTAAAGAAGTGCAAATTAAACTCTTTCTCGAAAATCTCTTTGTACTGCCTGTAAGTAGCAAGAATGAACTTATGTTCAACAGCGGGCCGATTCTCTTTCATCCAGGCTTCGTAAAGTACATACATTTTGGGGATGGACAGATTCTCATCCAAATAGTCACGATTGCTATCTTTCCGACAATAGTGCGAAGGAACTTTTGGAAACAGTTGTATGTGTTCTTTGACATTCTCTACCAAGTCTGGATTCAAGATTCTGCGCCCACAATTCTTGCCACGATTATCATTTTTGAGTGCGCTTCCCATCCTTTGTTTGAGTGAAGCCGTTTTGACCCATTGCTCATTAATGTCAAGCGTATCTAAAAACATGACCTTGCAAACTTTGACCACGCGACCATTAATGCGAAAACTGTACGATCGCGATTCGTTACGTCGCGATTGCCAGTGGGTTTTTCCGTTTTTAACTGGGCACGTATCAACGCGCCTCGCGAGATATTCCCATTTTTCTTCGTGAGTTTCTATAGCCCAAAACTCTTTAAAGAGTAAAATGCGCTCCTCCTCTGACAGATAAGTCCTGCACTTATTGCGACATTTTTCGTGGCAACTAGGTTTTATGCTACGGGATGCAATCATTTTGCCCTCTTGTCCTTTGCCTTTGTACACACTGACATAAGCCTCGCCAGCTTGTCTTGCGCGTTTGGCGATATTTTTCGCCCAATTACCGACATTACGAGTACGCTTCCGTGACGTTCGTGTAGTAACGTGGTCATCCTCGACCATTCCTTGTTGTTCATGTTGCTCAGCATCTTGTTCGAAATCTGGATCAGCTTCTTGGTCAGGCTGCAGGGCAGCGGTGAAATAGTCATCATCCTCTACGAGCATTGATTCAACAATTTGAGGCTCTTTCACAAAAAGAGATGTTGACGCATCAGGCACGAGCGGAACAGGCATAAGAATAGCTCTCACGACTAATCCATCTAAAAAGTTAATTATGTAATATTTTATATATGCGGTCATGGTTTCAACTAAGGAGAAGTATCTCATTAACATTTCTTTTGCTCTAGTCTAGACTAAATTTAATTTCTCCCTCCACGTACAATTTCAGAAAAATTTCCATCACATTTAGAAGCTTTTTTTCAACGTAAGAAATAATATTTTCATGTTTCAAAGTTCGAAACTTCAAATTTTCAAAAAAATGCAAAACAATATAAAAAAAACATCGTCTCAGTGTAGACCAAATTTTATTCAATTTTCGCTTCGACATACAAACTGGAAGATATTTTCGTTGAAGACAAAAAAGCATGCTTAGTCGAATAGATATTTTTTCGGGACAAATCAATATTGAATTTCTGCCCCCATCTCCGATTAATAATAATGAGCGATTTACAGTTCAGATATTTATGAATTAATTGATTTTTGAGAATTAATTAAAAAAAATTATTATTTTTTAAAACAATCTGTCGTTTTTTTGTTTATCAATCTTTTCGTAATAATCAGGTAATTACAGTTTGCGTATTTTGGTATCAGTGATTCGTTCCCGAGGACTCCTGGGAATCCACTTTCCATGAATTAATTTATTTAAAAAATGAATTAACATTTTTTATTGGTCTTGAACTATTTTTTTTCTCGATCTTTTCATAATAATTAGATAATTAAAGTTCGCCTACTCCCGTAGGAGGACGTACAAACCATAAAAATTTCCTCTTAAGACAAAAAAGCATGCTCAATCGAATAAATATCTTTTCGCAGGTGTTTCAAGGAGAAAATTGATTGGGTCTTGAGAAATCATATGTTAAAATTGTTGAATGTCAACTTCACGTTCAGAATTTTTGATTATGTTTTCTTTTTAATATTAGACATATGCACATCAAGTTATGATGCATACCTGACGGAAATTCCTCCACGACTTCATTGGATGTTGGCTCGTACCTGCCTTGTGTCGCAACGTTAAATTCGTGCTCTAAATTGAAAAAAAGCCAATTTTTTGTAATCCTAATCTGAAGATCATGGAATGACAAATTTCAGAATGAGAATTAAGAAATTAGGATTGTTGTAAAATTTACCTGTTATGTCTTTAACATTATTTTCTTGCAGATAGTAGTCACTCATTGAACCACTCAGTTTCCAATTGAGAAACAATGTCAAGAAACGAAACTAGACTATGTAATACGTGTTTTGTTTCCGCTACGGCCAAGGAGATAAACAAAACACCTTTGAACGCGCTTTGTACGGTAACCGACAAGCTCGAGAGCTCGGGGCCCTTTGTTCGACGATTTTTGTGGAATGCGAAAATCAAATTTTCGAATTTTCGTTCCGAGCATGAGCGTGGAGGGGGGAGTAGCGCTTATATTCATATATCAATGTGTAGTGGATATAGTTATAACCGTAATACAGTAGTTCTTGGATCGCCCAAGCTCAAAATGTGCTGATAATATCATTACGATTTTATTTTTCTATAATTAATGAATTAATCATCCGTTTGCATCAATGAATTATTATAAAATTTTCATTCACGTCATAATAATTGTTAAATAACTTACTGTAAGTTGTTTAGATTTCCGACGACTATTTTTGTTCCTTATTCTTTATTTTCATCTTCTATAAGGAAAAAAATCATCAGATTTGAAATTTTCTCTAGGCATTATTGCAGTTCCAGCAAATGTAGTTTGTTGCGTAAATTACGTAGTAATTTTTTTTCAAAAATCACCAAATTTCGACTTACGATAAAGTGTTTTGACTCATCTGAGATACGACAGAGCATTTCGCAGTCGGTGCGTTACGATTCTCGGTCCTGAGGCTGCGGAAGATACAATGGATCTCACGCGTGCCCGGAGATGCATTAGAATAAACAGGGCCTGCCGAGATACGATAGTTCGCGCCGGGCGCGAGAGTTACGCTAGTCCATATGGAACCCTTTTAATTACGATTGGACTCGAAGTTCCGAGCGAGATAAGGTACAGCCGCTCGGAACCATCGATATGTTGAGAGAGATAATCACTTTCAGTCGTCTGTTTTCTCGGTGCAATTATTCTTTCTTTTCCAAAGCCACGTGATTATACATGTGCCGTACAAGATCAAGACGATACACCACACGCACACTATCACGAAGCACGTACATCACAAGGATGATGGCGATAAGCACGAGCTACCTGGTTATTCTGTTGCACATCCCATGGACCTCAGCGGCCATATATATGATCAAGGAATAGATGTCTCTGGTAGTGCTGGTCCCCACGACGGACACCATCTCCAAGGTAGTGATGACTTCAGTGGTGCACAAGAACTTAGTAATACTGACTGGACCGGTAGTACGAATGACGGCATTGAGGGCCATGGTTACGAAGGAAGTTTTTAAAATGGAGTAATTGGTAATCACGACTATCATGGAACTGCGCATCAAGGGTTTCATACACCTGCATTCTCCAGTATTGTTCCCGCAAAGCATGAACATTCATTTACCCATAAATCGTTAGTGTAATGCGATTACTGAAATTTAGTGAGCCGAAAATCTGTTCATTCTTCAATTTACGGATATCGACTTTCGCCACTGCCAATGATATTTCTATTCGATGATTTCAGGCGTGTATGACAACAAAATAGTTATTTTACTGTATATGAGAGTACGGTGGGGCTCACGCTATGCTTATACCTTGCTCTTTATAACGCTTGGTGCTCCATCTTCATTGATGAATATATCTGAAATAAGAAACGAAAGGGCCTTAACTTTTTCGAACACTATAACTCAAACTCTTGATGGCCCTGTAAATGATTTGTTCAATATTGGCGAGATTTGTAGAAATCATAGTATAGATGGTATCCCGAATTGCATACTACAGCGGGACAGTTGAATAATCAAATTGAATTCCTTTTAGAAATTCTGTCAATATTGAAATATGAAGCCTGGATCACGAATTTGGAGTCAATAGACTCCAGTAGTTGATAGGCATTGTCTCGCAATCATTAGTTGCTCGTTATAAATATTTGAGGATTACTCGAGAATATCGAAATAATGTATTTGTAAAGATCCTGTTCAGCCCTGTTGTTTTTATTCGTTAAACGTATCTAATTATTTCACTTCTCAATATCGACATCTCAGAATCATAATGTCGACATCTGTTACATTTTCAATCGCAGAAGAAAAAAAACATTATTTTTTTTCAGCTGAATTATCTCGTGTCATGTTCGTTGATGTACTTGCAGTAAAACAAATAGGGCTCAAGTTCTCAATATTCCGAGGATACCGCTCAAGGCCTTACAAACTAGTGCTAGAAAATGAAGATCAATTTTGATTATTGTACATGCATTGAATGATGTGTCAATTGAAAAAATTGTTTTTGGAGTGCGAAGATGGATGTCCATTCCGAACGAGGGATTGCAATGACACGGAAAAAATTGAAACCTCTGTTGCTGTGGAGCAGTTTTTTACGAGATACTGCCATTTCAACTTTATACTCCAACTGCAATTTCTTTGAATTAATCCTTTTTTTTTCTTCCCATTAGAAATCAGAAGAAACCCAGCAATTTAGTTTCATTTTTACATACGCTTTTCTTAGTTACTGCTGCATAATTTTGAACGAAGATTCTTGTTCAAATGAAAAACATGCTTGTAAAAATCCTGGGTAATCATTTTGTATCGCGCCACCAACGATTTTGCTCATGTCATGTCATGTCATGTTATGTTGGCGCATGACCTTTAAAAAAAAAAAAAAATCATCAAGTGACCTCCGAACACTCTTTTTGGTTGTTGGTTTTGTGAAAGGAAAATAATACTTGTCCGGTTCCTAAAATTGTGAAAGGCGAAGTCATGGTAACAAGCAAGCATGCCAACCCTCATTCCAATCAATCTGAGCTGCGAATCAACTTTAAGCAACTAAACCGTTAAATCTGATTCCAAAAACAAACGTTCAACGCCTGCAATGGCTGTTCAAGCACAGCAACATGCAATGTGAAATATTGTTCTAGCGGAATTCAGTTCAAATATGGTGAAATGACATACTTTTGATTAAAAAACCGGAGTGACCAATACATGCACGAACTCCTGAATTTTGCTGCATGTAACTGTAAATCGAAAAATATTTCTGGGTTATACGTACAGTCATGGCGGTTTTCCACTGGAAAAGATGTATAAAAAAGATAAGAGATTTCATTATGGATTACAATAGCGTGGGGATGGTGATGACATGAAACATAAAAATGTTTCGCCCCTGTAAAAAAATGTCATGAGAAAATTACAACGATTTTTACCGAGTTCAGAATTGGGGAAGAAACCGTTCTCCTCTTCAAAAATATTCTCCAAAACCTCACGGTGTTCGGGTTACGGCATTTATATCAAACTGGTTCCAACGAAAAGCAGTAAAAAAATTACAAAATATATCCCAAAATAATAACAGCAAATCAATCAGAAACTTACGCAATTTCCAACTTTCTCGACGTTTTTCAAATAATCCTACCCTTTTCGTGATCCACCACATTCGCTATTACTCTCAATTATTCAAGAAAAATTGGAAAATTTTTGGGAAAAAAGAATCGGACGGTATATTTCCAAAAAAACGAAAATAAAACGTTTGATACCTCCTTCGAAACAATCACGGCTATAATTGAAAGGGAAGATTTCTAGTGAACGGGCAGCTCTCTTTCAAATCCCAAAAATTCGTAACGTAAAGTGAAATCCCTCCCTGAACGATTGTCTAAAAGCCTCAACAGTATTAATCAAATCTTTGATGGCTGCGTACCACCTGCTGGCTCTGCCCTCTATTGTATTTTCGATGAGTACCAGATTGTTTCCGTCCGGATATTTTTTTTTATTCATAGCATCGCTCGAACTCTAAATATTCAAGCGAGTCGTTAAACGTCGGTAAACTTATATTCATTTTCGTATTTTTGAGGTGTGTTACGAGCCCATTTATCGAGGCGCCCATTGTAGCGTTATTCTCATTTGCAGGCTGGATTGGCGGTTGATTTCGATCGATTTCTTGTTGTTGTGGTGGATGATTTATTTGGAAGCTGTTTCGCAATCTATCGACCTCGATACGTTCTTCGACGAGGCGCTGACGTTTCTCTGTTATTCTTCGCCATTCTTCGTTGATGTTTCTTTGCATTTCTTTGCCTTCAGCTATTTTTCTCGTGTTTTCTTGCTTATTAATATTTGACACAATTGAAACATTTCTCTTCTCTTCAACGATTTCCGGCCATGATAGTATGCTTTCGCGCTTTCTTTGTAATACTGATGGCGTGATCAGGCGTGACTCGTTAATTGCGCAGGCGCGCGGCGCTTCCTTCTTCGAATTAGATAGACTTCGAATTATATTGGTTTATGCATTAGTTTATAATTATTATGTAAGCGCAGAAGTTATGTAACCCAATTGAATTCCTTACGTTACACAAACTTATGTATAATTGTTATGTTATGCAACCATAAAAAGGAGAAGGGCATTATATTGTTACGTCCTGGGATTCTGTTCGATCCCCAAAATCATCCGATTTCAATATTTTAATAATTTCAACGTTGGGATCTCACGACGACAGTCAACAGAATTTGCTGACGTTGGTGATCCCACGGTAACGAGGAGACGCTCCACACCTTCCGAATGCGCGAATTAATATTCATAGAAGTGCAGGGCACTATTCCAGACAATAAAATGATCAGTGGATCTGGAGACCTCGAACAGAACGGTCTCCCAACACAATTTAAGTTTTTCCAAAAAGGGTGTCGACCCTCGTGGTCGAGAACCCCCTTCAAAGTTCGGTCCGGGATTAGTCGAAACGGTTACGCAAGCACTCAATTCGCGAAACAGTGAATAGAATAAAATAAATCGGAATTGTAATTCTGAAATATGGAACGCGAATGACCCTAAACGTCGTCGTTCAGCAGGTCATCGGTTAAACCAATAAAATGAAAACTGAATGTAAGCTCAGTGTCCGAGTTTAAATGATTGTTTCAATATTGATAAACATTGTTAATTGTTTATCCGTCGCCGCCGTGAGTGATCTGAAAGTGGGCGAAGGAAGAATAAATCGGAGAACCGAAGAGTTGAAGAAAAGTGGAGTAACGGCCCCCTTTTTATTTGTTAAACAAAAATGAAGTAGAAGAAATATGCCAAGAAGGACAGCGGTTATGTTGGGTGCCAGCTGGTTCTTTCGGTCCAGCAACCGGTACAACCCGCAAAGAAAAAATGAAAGAAAACAGGCGCAAAAACAAAAGAGAAATAGATTCAATAATTTAAAGCCCGGCGCGATGAGCTCGGTCGGCGACACGGGCCCGTCACCTCGCGGATCGCGGGCTCCAGAACGCGACGGCGTCTTATACATGCCAGCGACACACACGACAGGTAGGGCGGGGAGGGGGGGGGGGGATGACGGCTCGACGCTCACGATGGAGATAATGGCCGACCACGGGACCCACCGCGAACTACCCTGCGTGATGTCGAATAGCGCAGGCTCCCGACTTACTAACGATATGCTCGAAAAAGGGGGGAGAGAAAAAGGGAGAAAATGAATGAGGGTGGCTCTCCTCGACCCATGATCGACAGCAACGGTCGACCGCGTCTAGCCCTGGAAGAGGGTCTCAATACGGGAGAGCACGTGGCCTGCAGCGCGGTGAAAAAGCGAGCTTACCTGTGACGATGTTGCCCGAGCGGCACAAAAACAGAAGGAAGAAAGACCGATCCGCGATGATTCCACACCGGTTCGTAGCCCAAAGTCAAGTCCAAGGGGGGGCAGCCGGGTCGAAATAATGGTCGGGTCACTACGTCTACTAAATTCTCTTATACGAAATCTGAAGTTGGTTAATTGTCTCCGCATGCACTGTTCGCCGTCGTGAGTAGAAGTGAGGATTTCCCGGCTCCCTCTGGCTCCTCGCGTTCCCACCCGCGCGCGCACCGAACCCGCGGAATCCCCATGAATCAGAGAAGAGGAAGTTTGAACGCGACAGGGCTAGGTGTGGGACTCGGCTGATCGATTGCTCATCGATCGCGGCTTCGGCTCCCGAGACCCACGCGGGGGGTGGCCAGTCTCGCCACAGGTGGTCGCTAGCGCCACGCTGTCTCGGGACCTCGAAGCTTGGCAAGATGGCGGCACCCTGTCAGTTTGTTATGTGCGTGGCGCGAGCTGGAGACGACGCTTGACGAGTGACGGCCCGCCCGAATTCCTTGTCGGTTGCAGTGGCCGTCACCTTCGGCTCCCAGCACCCGATGGTGGAAATGCGGTAGCGTGCTGGCCTCGACGCCGCGGGGTTCTCGAATGCGGGTGTCGTTTGACTCGGACGACGATGTCCAAGCCGAACGCGAGGTGAGGTTAGGAGCCCCACGACTTGAACTCGCACGACACCGCGCGAGTCTTCATGCCACGAGTCCAATCGAGACGATGGTTTCCCTCGAACAATCCCCGGCCACGACGCGGAGCTGACTGTGGAACTCAAGGATTGACTGGTCACCGGGAGCCCGTCGTCGTCCAGGTAAGTTGGCGCTTGTTCTTTTTGCTTGGGGAGTGTTCGGCCGGTGTTCCTGGGATTTCTCGCTAGGAAGGACAGGGATAAGGGCGGTCATCGGGTGACGAGGGGCGGTATGGGTTCTGTGTGTGTCGCCGTGTTTTCAATCGCTTCGCCACCCTTCCAGATCGTCGCGGCTTCTGGTGTCCTCGGGGTTTGGCCTCCGCCGTCGCTGGTCCTCCTGCTCACAATATATATATATATATATATATATATATATATATTTATATATATATATATATATTTATATATATATATATATATTGTGAGGTGACGGTGTTTTTTTTGAGCACCGCCACTAAAAGAGCGAAAGGGAAAAATGCTTCGCGAGTCGGAGAAAACTCCCGTCTCTCCCGCTTGATGCTCCGGCCACGCAAAGCTTTCGCAGGGTCCTCGATAGGGAAAAAGGTAATAAAGAATGAAAGTCGCCCCGTGTTTTTTTTATTTATTTTTTCATGCGAGCCATTGGGAAAGAGAGCCATCGTCGGTGCGATCTATCCGGAGGGAAAAGAACGGGAAAGAGCCACCTCCGTACACCAAATTGTAATCCAAGCAGGGCTCGTGTAATGGTCTATTTGTCATTCCTGTGATTCGCCCAAGGTCAGGTTCCGTCGTTGCCGAGAGCCAAGATTCTCCCGCGAGGAAGACCCGGAGAGGCGAGGAATAACCGCTCGCGGAAGGATATTCGAGAATCGTTGGTCGGGGAGAAGGAGGAGAAGAACCTTCCCCATCGCAAAGCACGAGCGCGCTTTTCCCTTCCCTCCCCCCGTCGGATCAGGGCAGTATTGTTCTAAGAGGTCTCCCGCGATAATTAGGGTCGTTACCGTCGTCTTCGGGGAGAATTCCCTAACTGCCGAATTTCTTGTAAAATACCGTGTGAGGGGCAGGACATTGGCGTTTTCGCGAGCCAGGGGACAAAAAGAGCACCACCAGCGAATCTCGAAAATTTTATTCGAAGGGAGCCCCGTCTAACGCTCGCGAAATCGGTAATGACGGTGACGGACCTGTCAAACGCGGTGGGGGAATATCCAAAAATTAGGAAGGGCGGGAAGGGAAAGTCGAGCGGCTCGCGAAAAACCTTGGGCTAGGGAAAAAGACCGTGAGTTATTTCTAGACTTCTTTTCGTTCCGGTTGGCGAGCATTATGCTTAGTGTTCTCCCGAATAATTAATTTATTACTTCGAAAAGTTTCGTTGATCGGGATCGCCTCTTTCCCGCGGTTTAACAAGCTTTTGGTCGTAGCGGCGACTTCGCCACGTGCGGTGTACATTTTCGCGCCGATAGATCCTTAATTCTCTTGTTCGCGTTCTCGGGTTCGACCTTTCGCGAGTCGGGCCGATCGTCGCGGGGAATAAAATTCGCGAAGTTAGTCGTGGCCGTGCGGAAATCTCCTTTTTTTTGTTGTTATTTCGTTTGTCGATTCGTCGTTCGGAGGGCGGGAGGAGGCATCGGGAAACGGGTGGCTGTGTGCGCGAGTATTTGTGTGAGTGAGTGGGCCGGAGACGGGCGGACTCGCGATTTTTGATAGCTCGGACGGGTCACCGACTAGCGGGGGCTCGCGTTTCCCGAGTTTTCCTCACGCTTGAGCCGATCTGCGTTCGCTCCGGCGAGACCGAAGGTCACCGCGAGGGATAACATCCCAGAAATTCCGGCTATATAAGAATTTATTTTATTTGTTTTTTTTTTTTGTGTGCTAACGGCTCCCGATAAGGACAATAAACGAACGAGACGTGTCAGATCGAATCGGTACGAGTATCTTTTTTTTCTAGCTTCCAACCTTGCTCGCCCTTCCCGCTGCAGCCAAGCCGGACAGCTGTCTTTGTCTTCCCCTCCCGTCGAGTCGCTTTGCGACTGGCGCCCACGGGAATTTTCTATCAAAAAGAAATTAAAATCGACGGGAGCGAAAGGCAAGGATTTTGTGGCCCGGGAAAAATTGGTCACAATATATATATATATTGTAACGATTTTTTTTTAAATCGTCACAAAAACACCAAGTTGCAAAAGATCAGCTTCCCGATGCTCCTGCTGGCTACTTTGGCCACGCGAATATCTCACAGGGCTTGCCTAGGGCGATAATTTTGTTAATAATTTATTAATTTACGCGTATATTCGGTCGCGTATATTTCGGGAATATCATTTCATGTCGAGCGATCCCGGGAAAGAGAGACAAGGAGGATATTCGAATTTTGTTGTCAACATGATCCACGCCTCACCCAAGGACGAGGCAACGGAAATGTCAAGGAAGGCTCGAGAATATTCGAGATTGGGAAAATATTCGTTGGCATCGAGGACTTGGTCGTTTTTCTATCGTAATCGAAAAGGATTCGTGTTTTCTGATAATTGTAATGGTCGAGCTCGGGGTAAAATGCACTAACGATTCGTACAGCATTCCCTGATTTTCCAACTATTATTGGGGCCCTGTCTAACGCTTGGACCTTTGGACAATTGCAACGGACCTGTCGATAATTTTCGGGAGTATTCGAAGTTAGGAGAGGGGCGCGAGACAAAATCCTCGTTACGCGTAACGATCTTGTTCTCGGGGAGATTCTCGTAAAGTATCAAACAGAGAGGACGTGTCGCGAAAATGGGGAAGAAACATCTCAATCGTATAACTTTTGCAGTGACGCTCGCAATGCGTAGTATATCCTTTTAATGGCTCCCACATCAGGAGTATGTGGTGATAAACATTCAACTGACAAAAATAGTGATTTGCAAAGACTGGGGCTTACGGAACAGCAGTGATTATGTCCTAATAACTTGTCATCGTTACTAATTGAATATCCGTGGATTTTGGATAATAATGATCGAACATTTCCAAAACGACAGTTGTGTATATTTGTCAGAAATTGATGATAAGTATTGATGAGATTGGCATCAATAACTTGTGACGTTGTCGCTTAAAAGTAGAATTTTTCGTCAGCCGTGAGCCGCCGCAGAGGTCACCGGATCCCCGGAAAGGACCGGCTTTGCAATTTTTATTTTGTTGCAGGCCCCGAGGACCGATGAGAACCAAGCGCGACCACAACAGCTGATCAGCGACATGGAGCAGTCGCCCCAAACACCCCAGGCCCGCACCAATGTGGGCGAGCGCCCCACCGGTCGAGCGACGATCAAACTTCCCGTTCGCGAATTCGAACAAGTTTCCCCAGTCTGCGATAAATTCCCTCCCTTTCCCCCGTGTATTGAATATTCCGCCCCAGTCCCGTTGAAGGGGAAGCGGAACGATTCCCGGCGACCTGTCAAGTCGCGGAGCCCCGTCATTTTCCATCGCTTCCTCGATCCCCGGCTTGCCGTCGGATCGAGGAAAATTGTGGCTCCGCGGCGTCGAGACACTACCGGACCATCATCGACTCGCCGGGAACCAAAGGCGACACGAAGGTACTTCGTCCGCCGTCTTGGTTCCGCTTCCAAGCCCCAGCCCACAGTCTGCCATATTGCTCGGGCCCCGGCTTCGCGAGGTGACAGACGGGGTGGCGCCAGTGCTTAGGCACGCGCCACCTGTCAGAGTCATTTCTTCGGAATCTCGCGAAGCCGAAGCTCGATAGAGCGATCGAAGCCGACTAGCAACAGCCTGCAGCCTGATTGGCTGTTGAGGCTCCCGGGCCTCGCGAAGCTTGGCTTCGCAACAGCAAGCTCGCGAGGACGCCACAACGTTTCACTTCCCCAGCGGACTCTCGTTAGCAAGCACGTCGCGCTTAGCTTCTCTTATTGTTTTTGACTTATTTTGAGTATTTTGAGAGTCATTTTGGACGATTTTTTACGACGACGACCCGGCTTCCCTCCTGGATAATTCAAGGACAATTCTCGGAGCTTCTTGCCACGGATTCTCTTGTATTTCGCAGAGAAAACCGACAACACCGGTAAGTCCTCGTTTGTTGCCGGGCGTGCGACGCTATTTGCCCCCTTTAGTATTGTTTTCCCCGATTCCCGTCAATTTCCCCTCGAGCTCACAACTCGAGGAGGAATTTTTGTCCGTCAGTCGTCGCGACGTTGTTGTGCTGCGAGTCCTAGCCCCAAAAACGCCCGTTCAAGTCACTTAAGCCCTTCTGCCCCGCCATTCCCTGTTTGTTGAGATAATTTCGTGTTTTTAGCCCCCTCCCCCGTTAATTCCATTTCCCGTAGTCAATTCATAGTCCCGTGTCCTCTTTTTCGTCAAATATTAGCCCCGTGTCGTCGAATCAGCCCCGTTTTGTCATTTTTGGAGTGTAAACGAGCGTGGCCTTGACTCGGCCAGCCGATCGGACTTAGCCGTCGCCGCTCGAGCCAAACATTCGCGCAGTCGCTCGACCGCGTGGCTCGCTCGCTCATTGTTTTCCCCCTTCCAGCTCACTGGTATAGTAAGACGCCTGAGTTCCGGGGACCCTCTGTCCCTGCGTTAAGACTTCCCTTGTTTCTCCCCGAGCATTAGCCAATTTAAATTCGATCAATTAAGTTAATTATTTGTGATTTTGTTATTATTTGGCCCATAATTTCTTGTACCGGTTGCTGGACCGACAAATCAGCTGGCACCCATATCCCCTTGAATAAATTCAACCATTATTTATTGTTTTTAACTAAAAAATTTCGGTCTTATCTATTTTATTTCCCCTTGCTCTTGACGATTGTGTCGAGCCCGTCACAAACTTTACAGAGAGCTGAACATGTCCACAAAATTTTACCCTTCTGATTCCTGATTGTAGGTACAATGTTCACTGCACGACCAACATTGTCCATGATGATGGCATCGCAAATCTTTTCTGTTCTTTGATATGTCGTTCCTGCGTAATAAGCTTCAGACAGCTGTGTGTTTTCTAACGGCACCACATAAATTGTTATTTTGTCTTCAATTGGGACATCATGAGTACACTCAGCCACCTGGATTAGTTCAACTTCTATTTTTCCTTTTAATGATTTTTACTTCTTTTCCCGCTGATTATATACTTTTGTCTCATATGAAAGCACCATTTCATAATCAACTGTGCTTTCAATAGTGGCGTCCAATAATGTCTATGAGAATATTGGAAATATAATATTCTTTTGAAGATAATAGTTTGACTGTATCGAATTTACTCCTAGCGCGTTTATATTTATCGAATTCACTCCTAGCTCGTTTATATTTTTCGAATTCACTCCTAGCTCGTTTATATTTATCGCATATTTTCTTAGCTGCATTGACATTAAGTTTACTATTTGACAATTTTGAACATACGACTCGTTTCAAGTTATTTTTGCGTAGGATCTTTGAAACGTTCAAATGAGATCGTAACACTACGTTGTTGCCTAAGTTATCCTTGCATTTTTTTCCGTTATTTTTCTCCGCTACATTGATATCAAGTTTTTCATACATATCAACATTAGAATCATTCTTATCCGGCGAAAATTTGGACGGCATGAATCGTTTCTCATGTCGTCCACTCAGAACTTTCAAAACGTTCGATTGTCGCTGCAACATTATGTTCTCGTCAAAACGATTCGTAGTGATACGTTTCATCCATTTTTTTTTCGAAATATTTTGCACGTCTAATTCTATTCACTCGATTCTTTCAGGAAGCCTATAGCCCGATTTTAGGTTTATCAATTCGCTTTTGCGAGGTCAATATGATATTGTCGGTGACAACACTAGGATTTGAGAATTCTTCCGAATCACCTCAAGTCACATCTGAAGCGCGTGCAAAAGAGTTGAGGATTGAACATTTTTTATGGATTTTTTATGACACTTTTTCTCCATGAAATATGTCATACTGGTGTGATATTTTTCGTTTTCGTTCTTTATGAGGCCGTACTGTATATTCACGTGATTTTTTGACATTTTTCATAACATTGTCTGATGAGAGTTGCATTTGTTTGTTTGGGTTTTTTTGTCGCACACAAACATCACTCCTCTCAATCGTTTTAACCTTCGTTTCGACATTAATTTTCATACTTGGAATGGAAGTTTCTGTATAATTAGTGGATCTATCTTGTTGGTTACATTTTAAAAATTCGTCTATTTTTTGTCAGCGTGCATCCGAAGTAACAACATTTTTATAGCATTTTGCTTGATTGTTTTTATCGTTTTGCACGGTTGGTTCAAAAAGTTTCTCGTTTTTAGATCTCACAGCTGCAGAATTCACTATCCGTGGATTCAGATCTGAATCTTTCAGAACGGAAGTCATACGGTCGAAGAAGATAGATGGTGCATTCAAAGCAGTGTTACGATTTTCTAATTTTCTGAACATCATCGGTGTGGATTTAACCTCATTTCTATGGACAATGGTTCTAATTGTCAAGAATTTGACTTCATTCGGATTACTCTCTTCAGAATGAGTGGAAATCTGCTGAGTTGATTTGGGGACAATTTTTACGCTGTAACGAGTCATATTCGTGACATTTACTTCGGATCATGCGCGCCTTCGAACCATCGAAACGATCACGTGCCTTCCCCCAAACCCATCGATTAGACACATGAGTAGCAATCGATGGGAGAATATAAGACACGATCGCGTTTCCTCGGCCTCTTTCGTTCCGGGGTCTCCAACGAGAAGATATCAACGTCGCCTGCCTCGTCCGTCATCACAGGACACCCGGTGGCAAATCTGGGAATACTCTGCAAAAAGGATTTCGAGGAACCCCGGAACACCGGAAAGAGCCAACGAGGGAGGAACTCAAAGAGAACTCTATAACAGCTTCTGAGAACAAAAAATTTCAACCGTTCATGCATGAACGAAAAATGTACCTAAAAACGAGTGAAATCCGTTAGAATCTCTAGAAAGTTCAATATTTCTATAAATATCATCACCGCAATTTTTTGGCTTATTCTTCTGATTGTTGTGGCTTGTTCAGAAACCGTGAAATACCAAAAGAGCACCACTTTAGTTTGACTCATCCAAAATTTTGATTCTCCTACAACGGTCCTCAGTGAAATGAATGAACCAAGTTATTATTCCGATTATTTTAATAAAAAGGTCCTGCTGGATATGCCGCTCCTCTCAAAGTAATTCCTCACCTTTAATAATTTTAATGAGGCGAAAATCTGCAATGCAATAGTTTTGTTTCCGTCCTTTCCATGAACACAACTGCGTGCGCGCATGTGTAAATACTTGACGGCAAATCCTTTGGATGTCTCCACGTGCTGAACGACTTCCAATTTTTCGTACGAATGTGTCCTATAATATAAATTATATATACAGATTATTTTTAAATCATCTATGGGAATATATTATTCTGATCGAGATATTGTATGAATATAAGCGTACGAAATGTTGTTCTATTTCTGGTTTATCACTGAGTCCTCGCTCAAAATTTTCGATCGCCACGATTGATTTCAGAGGAAGTTCCGATTTGATGAGATTCGGCTCTCCTGAGGCTTCTGGTACGTTTCCACGAGTGAGCTTTCGTATAACATCTTGTAACTGGATTTCCATTGGCGCGATCATCCGAATGATCACTTTCTGATTTTCTGTAATGAGTTAGTTATAATTAATTTTAATTATATATCTTTGTTCATAGTCATTAGTTTATACATTTAGCGGTACCTTGCAAAGTACGATACGTCGTATTTATACTCTCGGAAACTTCGTTGACCGGTGTTGGAACATTTTTTGTCTACAGGGATACTTGCTCGGAAACCTTCGCACATGAGCCATTTTGTTCGCCGGATCGATCAATATCAATACTTTTCCTCGCATGTTCGTTCGAAACTATTTTCAAGACACAAATATGATAAACTATATTTATCAAATGTATAGATATAATAATACTTTCAAACATGAACTAGCATTATTTCATCATTCACGCTCTCGGGGCTCAGTACTCGCAGAATCTGAGTTAACGACATCTTCGTGCGGTTTTGAAGACTCAGTTACTGTCGACACTGGCTTTTCAAGCGATTTCGTTGATGCTGGCAACGTGACTGTATCGTTTGGGGCCACTGGGAGATCAGATAATATGCTGCAAATGCGGGGCTGCAAATGAAAATATTATGCTCAATCGTATTTAACTTACATGAATGTGCTCCTAATAAATAAATTCGTGCATTTTTGAATAGTTTTCTATCTATTTTATCAATGAAAATTCATTTCATTGTTGGAGGATCGTGTATGAATTGATCGCCAGTACTCACTCTTTTTTGATGTTTGACGTCGTGACAGATTCGGATGTTTGAAATTATCGAACTCCTCCTCCTCCTCTAACGAGGAGATCACTATTCGTTTTTTCGGTTGTCTGCGGCCTTTTCCGAGATCCTCGTCATCAGTTTTTTATAATTTTCGTTGTACGCAGCCTTCCGAGCCTTTTGTAGAGGTTCTGAAAGAGGATTATGAGTTGGAAAAAATAAATACGAAAGAAATAATTAGTTAACATCTATAAATAGTATAAAAAATACTCACGACACCGTTTTTCGATTTCGACATCTAGCAATTCCCACGTGATTTTATCTGGCTCAGCCCGTTTTCTAATCAGTGAACCGATATTTTTGGCATGAATTGGCTACCAACACAAAGTTTTTTCAGCAGTGTGTCAAGCCAATTGAAAAGTACTTCAGAAACGGATCCATCCTCGAATTTAACGACAAGATATGTCATATCGGCTGCCATCATATGCGTTATGGTCGAATAGGTTCAGCAGCAAACTTTTTGGTAAGGAAAGGATGTAAGATGAGTAAGAAGGATGGAGTAAACACAAGATGTAGTAAACGATATATTCAAAAAAATGGATTTTACTCGTCAATAATTGTATTGCAACGGAGGAATTACTACTTTAGAGGTAATTTCTTTTGGATACTGAAATATTCAGCACTTTCTCGCTATTTCTGAGACTTTTGATGTTACCCGGTCGGAAGTGCACTCTTCAGATATCAGAGATATGTCGAATTTCTTAGAATCGCACGGAACTGCAAAAATGGTTCTTCGGTCGCTATACCTGTTCCACATTATGTACAAAGCACTCATCCCTTTGAAAATCTTTTGTACGATAACAACTGAATTGTCAATCATAAGACAAACCTTATCGGGACATCTTGTCGAAATTGAAAATCCGTCAAACTCTAGAAATGTGATCATTTGTGTTGATTTTTAGAATTTTTCACTTTTTTTTTTATAGCCTGCAACAGTTTTCAAATTAAAACGCACTAAAGCGATCCACGTAGCCAAATCGTCTGACTTCGTCAGCGAGGTGTACGAGATTATGGACATTGTATGGAATATACTGCCGGCACATACAATTCGCCATAATGCGAAACGAACCAACACAACAAAGATTTGACATAATCATTCATCACAAAACACAACTTAGGATCGGATAAAATCCGAATCGCTATGCTTAATGCAACAAAATGATTGTACAAATCTGCTGGCAACAGTGATTCCAAAACCACAAGGCCAGTATACAGAAGAAATTGCTGTGATTCGGTAGCCTTCCGGCGATCGATATCGTCAAAACTTCTCGGTGTCCTTGCAAATTCTTTCGATATACTAGATTTCATTGAGAGTAGGCTTAGTGATGCAGCAAACAGCTGTTTTTTTTTGTAAATCGAATATTTTCGGGCCATGGATCCAGAATCGCAGAAGTCTCTTTACGACCCCCAAACACACACGATGCATATAATCTAATGCCACATGGGTTAGCAAACCAATATTCAATCGCAATAAATCTGAGACGCCGTGATGATGTTCGGACTGCAATTGAAGTCGAAAGGAATCATCGGTTTTTAGAGGGGAATCGATTCCCGAAAAAGTAGTTCGTCTGCACACGACATCACCTTCTTGAGTACATTTTGGATAACCAAAGTACCCGTTGTGACCTTTAGTATAAGTGATAAAAGCTCGTGCCGGTGCATCGCAGACAATAGCTTTTATATATATTTATATACGGCACGTGTATCCTTCAATATTAAGACCATCGTTCAGGAGTTCAACCATTTCAATGATAAATTGATTTAGAAAAACGTTTGCATCATTTAGTTTCTTATTACCATGATGTATTCCAACTGCGAAAGGCTCGGAATAAAAGTTCATAGCAAGCGATACTAAAATTGGCCAAAACTGTCCTCGGTAACTTTCAAACAATGGCAAACCGTCACAATTGATGTTGATTTCGATGGAATCCGGAATATAATCAAAATATTTTTGAATTATCTGTTTAAGTCCGACTTTCAATCCAATATGTCCGGACTCGCTACCGTTGATCGAGACAATAATGTGTGACGGATTTCTAAGTGTTTTAAGAAGACTACGAAAATCCGGTGAAGCCGGAAAAAGCCGGTGAATTATTATTTCCATGCTTTCGAAGAATTTTTAATAAACAGTTAACAAGTCTGTGTGATACATCAATTTCTACTGTCCATAAGCGTAAGTCATCGGCCAAGCTCGTATCGGAAGCAGTTGCAATTTCATCTTCGAATTCGATTGGAGTTTCATTATCAAAAGAATCACCCGACGAATTTTCGTGTAATTCAATTTGCATAAGATCATCAGGTTCAGTTATGAGGTTTCAGGATGTTCCACTGACATCGCCAGCGCGAATAAGAGAAATACTGGTTTCAGCTATGAGAGTATCGAAAGCAACTGAAGTCGATGGTTGCTCGTTAGGTAGATTATTATCGATTAAATTCTTGCGTGTATTGGTAGAGCAACTACGATCTACTTGTGCGAGTTGTGGAGTAGAACGACGCTTATCGACTGCACTGTGCCGCAAAATTTTCTTGCGAATCAATTGATTCCTTCTACGCTTTGATATACTTTTAATACACTTCGGCATTATAGAAAATGTGACCTTGATATTGAAAAAATCGTAGGAGTCCAATTATTTACGTCCAAAGGTAAAGGGATTGATACATCGTGAATCAGTAGGTAATATTGAGAATACTAGGCGCTTTCTGAGATAATGCAACACACTGCAAAGTAACAAAAAACTGTATCAGTGCGAAACACAACAGTTTTTAAATCTGTTTCTGAATCTGTTCCATTTATAGAAGCCAGCGAAGGAATTCAATTAAAAAAAGGATAGAAATAATAATGAAAGAGGAACCGTGTTTCGATGTTCTTTGGTTTGGATGAGGTTATTATCACAAATTGTGATTGAATCAATCGTTTTGTATATATTCACTTAATAATATTTTACTCACTTTTACTCACTTACTTACTTTTGCTGTTAACGGGCTTTTTTTTGATGCAGCGGAATGCTTTGACAGTCGAATTTTTTTAACGCAGTGGAATGCTTTGACAGGCAAATCTTTTTTGACGCAGTGGAACCCTTCGACAGAAAAATCTTTTTTGTCGCAGCGGAGCCCTTCGACAGAAGAATCTTTTTTGTCGCAGCGGAACCCTTCGACAGAAGGATTTTTTTTTTTGTTGCAGCGCAATCTTCCGCTAGGATAATTCAGCGGTTTCTGTTGGGGAGAAAAAATCATCAGTACAATCAATCAAGACAGAAAATACACACGATTGTTATCAACTCAGCCGAACAAAATTCTGAATGCAATCTACCAGAATGCCACCATTTAGATTTACATACAAACGATCAACAGCTAACACTAAAATTTGAATCATATAATTGAAGCGAAACATTCCGAAAAATCCAATATTTGCCATATAAGCCCGTCTTACAAAAAATGATCTAAATTTTTTTCACTTCCGTCCAGCACTCATAGCCTGAATCAAATCACGAGCAGTAAAGTCGGATTAATGTAAAATTGGCATGATTTTATTTTTATCACTTGAAACACATTCGAACGAAAAAAAAAGACTGATCTGACGACATATTCCTGTGTTCTCATTCGACGAAAATTTTTGGTTACGAGCTCTATGAGTGACACGATGTTCCAAATAAAAGACAGACAAACTATCGGGTCTTTTTCCCTCTGCCGCTGCAGCGCCTATAGCGTTATCTCTTTCTCTCTACCTCGTCGGCGCATCGTGCTTTCTCTTTCCTTCTACCGCTTTCACTTTGTTTTCCAAATCATCAATACATTCTCTTAAATTCGATGGATAACAAAAAACATATTTATCCTATCTCACAGGCACTTTATTTAATAGCTTCATCGAGAATGGCGCGAGATCGTTTGCTAAGGGATTGGTAAAGTCTGGACTGGTTTTTTTTTTGAGGGATAGACAACTTTCATGGCGATGTGTTTGAGGGATTTATCAAGAGTTTGGGCGGGATTTTTTAAGGAGTTGACAGTGTCTTCACCGGAAGTTTTTAAGGGATCCGGTCAGTCTCCCTGACATGCCTTTGAGGATTGATCAAAGATCTTGCCGTGACTTTCATAAGATTGGTCAAAAGTCTTGACGGAATATTTTAAGGTACTGATCAGGGGTTTCGACGGAAATTTTTGAGGGATTGACTTGGAGTTTTATCGCGAGTTTTCTAAGAGATTAACCGAGAGTCTCGACGGGAGTTTTTTAAGGGGTTGACCCAGGATTTCGATTAAAGTTTTCAAAGGATAGATTAAGAATATCGCCGGGATTTTCATAAGGGACTGGTCAAGAGTCCGGACGGGATTTTTCAACGGGTTGACCAGGGGTCTTGATGGAAGTTTTCAAGAGATTGACTCAGAGTTTCATCGAACGTTTTTATGGAACTCCGCAAGTGATGGACCTCGAGTCTCGACGAGAGTTTTTCAAGCGATTGATCATAACTCTCGTCGAAATATTTTGAGGCATGGACGAAGGATATTGAGGGAAATTTTTCGACGAATTAAGTATAAGTCTTACCAAGACTTTTTTAAGGCAGTAGCCAAGAGTTGGGGAGGGATTTTTCACGGGTTTCAGCAGGGGTCTCGACTGAAGTTTTTCAATAGATAGAGCAAGAGTATCACCGAGACTGTTTATGGGATTGAAAAAGAATCTCACCGCGAATTTTTCAAGAGATTCAGAGTTCCCGTCCGAATCGGGGTTGTTCGATGGCTTCCTTTTTGTCGCTGATTTTGGTAGTGTTGTCGTGTCGGTGGACATATCCATGTTTTCTTCATCAGAAGTTATATCGTCCTCCATTTTTTCTGAGTATTTATGAAGCCAAGCAGGAGCATAGATGTTCCGTTTGTTATTGCTGGGGGTATTTGCACTTGCGTTATGAATCTAATGAATATTAGTGATAGTTTTCGTTGGGTTTGTTATTTTCACGATCATTATAATCAAGCGTTTCTACACGTATAGTCATACACACACATACACACACAGTACAAGTATAATCAAGCGAGACTACACGGTTCGCGTGTACTCTCGGGATTGTCGCGTTAGTAAACACGTTCGTCTCCGACGACTGACCGAACCGAACTCCCCATTTTTTTGTAACTAAATTGCAATCATCAACAAAATTCTTCTCTTGGCATATTAATTCTTGTGCCGCATTCATTTCACTATTTTCCGGTGATATATCTCGACTATTCGAAAAATAGACATCACCCTCCCGCTCTGTTTCACGCTTCATAGATTGTTCAAACGAGTCACCCAAAGGCGTTTCCTAAGCTTCGAAATCTTCACCGTTTAATTTTGCTTCATCATAGAGGAAGCTATGTGACGGTGAAATTTTTTTTTTTCCAGATTTCAATGTAAATGTGCTTAAAATGTCCCAAAACATCGAAAAATCATATCTAGAAAAAATATACGAATTGTACAGCATTTTGAAAATTTCGAAAAAAGGGTGTCGACGCTCTAATTTCCGCAAATTTTCAGATCGATTGCTCATTTTTCTTCTACAAATAGAGTATCATAACAAGACGGTTGGTATTGAATTTGGGGAATATCGGTGGAACGGTTTACATTTTATGATCTTTCGAGTTTTACGAAAATATGAGATTTTTCAAAAATCGTCCCACCACAATAATTTATGAAAATTTTGTAAAATATTGCAAGTTTGTACTTTCTCTTTGCTTTGTGAAAAAGTTATCGAAATTACACAATTGAAATGGAAATATAGAAGAAAAAGCTGCAAATCGAAATTTGCAAATTGCTTCCTCAAGGTGCTCAAGATGCACGAGCTCAAAGCTTCCTCTATGTGGAAGCCAAGATGAAAAAAAACCTTCCTCCTGAAGGAAGTTTCAGAGGCAAAATAAACAAGATAACTTCCTCATAAAGGAAGATTTGAGCTCGTGCATCTTGCGCACCTTGTTTATATTTCGAGACAATTTTGGTGTTATTGATGCCTTATACTTTTTTGGGGGTATAATTAATTTCTTGAACCGTTACTGTATTGACCAGGCCCACCGCACGATTATCCTGGTCCTGTTTTTCGTTTGATCCCATTTCCGTGAAATGCAATTGCACTCTTTTCTTATTAATTTTATTTTGCTCGAGAATCGACGTTTGTATTAACATTATCTCCATATTGTTTCCTACTATCACTGATAAAAGCCGATGATCGCAATTCAAACGAAACTACGCGCCGGCTCAGGCCTTTTCCATGAATATGAATTTATTTGTATCGTACCAAATTCGTGCTTCGTGTCTGTCCAACCAATCATTTCCGAAAATAACATCGGATGAGAAAGGCGGTTTTACGAGGAATACGTCAGATAATGATTGTTGTTCAGTTATAATCGGGGACATCATTTGTCGTTTCACGGCGGTTTCCTTCTGAGTTACTGCGGTTGTTACATATAAGTTGCTCACGGGCATTTTCAATAACGCTCCGATCGTTAATAATTTTTTATAAAAATCTTCCGAGATGCAAGTCACCTGACTTCTTGGGTCTATCAACGCGCTTACTTTTCAATCTTTCATGGTAATTGAAACTCGCGGGGACGGTGCTGTTCTCACATTAGGCTAATATGGCTGGGCTGTATCTCCTTCAAATTCGTTCTGGAAGTCCTCAACAAAATCATAAAATCTCTAACACGACCCTGGATCTCTTTGAGTCATGTCGTACTTCAGTTTAAAGCGCGGATTTGGTTTCCAATCGTGTTTTGATTCTGTCCACTGTTATTATTCACGGGCTGTGTATATTGAAACGCGTTTGGAAAATGTGGTTGGGGGAATCGCGTATCGGGAAGACTCGCAACGTTTTGACCAAAATATGGATCAAACCTATAATTTGGAACCGGCTGTCTGAAATGTTGTTGGTTTTCTGTGTGGTCGCCGCTATGCTTCGTTGATCTCCCGGACTTCTTATTCGTGTTGCGATTATTCCGTATTTCCACTCTGCTTACATTGCCGTTTGAATTATCGTTTTTACAACTGGAAGTTTAGTTATCGTCGTTTTTCCAATCTCGATTGCGATCAAATTCCCCTTCGCGATTAACCGTGTATAATTGTGTTAGTGTCTGTGCAACACGATTTGTGTCTGCGTCATCTACCGCGGCCAGTGCTGTTTGTATTTTGTTTGGGAATGGTTGAATTATTTTAAGGGTGGGTGGGTGGGGGGGGGGGGGGTAAGGTTTTTTCGGTAATAAAAAACCATATTTTTAAGATTTTTTTTTGGCAATACAGATAGCGTTAGTTTATTCAATCAATCCATATATGAAATGTAACATTTAGACAATATTTTCCTAAATTTTCATTGCAAAATATCAAAAATTGAGCGACCGACAGTGAATCTCCGGAGGCGCCTCGAGAAAAAGTTCTTTTGCGGTGCCCATCATAACTCGCAACCAAATCATCTGAAACAAAAAAATCAAAATGCACTTGTTAAAGGAGATGTTTGTCGAGGTATTTCCGGGAGGATTTTTTTTTCTTTTGATTTTTCGATTTTTCGTAGCACTTGGAAGCCAAAAACCAGATTTTCTCTAAAAAAATCGGCTATTGTGCTGTTGCAGAATTGATAATTATTGAAAAAAACAAAAAAGGTCTCGACGATACCTAGTGAATTATGTGAAAAAACACTGTGCAAAATTTCGAAACGATTGGTCCAGTAGATTTTTAGTGATGGTGGGCACGGACGTCAAAAATGACAAGTCTCAGAAAAACGCTTTGAAATTTTGCGTATATGAAATTCAAAAAAATTTTAATACTCACACAGAGTCGTGGATGCCAGGTCCGTAGAGCAAAAGGCTTCCATCAAGATCATCTAGAGCATCTTTTTGCATTTGTCATGTACCAGCATGACTAATTTCTAATTTTTTTCGCTGACGCACTATTAGCTTCCACTTCGTCGCTTCCACGCTTTTGTGGAGGGAGTTTTTTTTTCGGTCGGTATAACCTTTTATTACTTTTCTTCCGATCTTTTCTGCTAATTTTTCGGGGCATTTTTCGAGGTACGACCACGAACGAGAACAAAGTGAAACTCTCGCGGTACGAACACGAAGGAAAACGGAGTCAAAATTTTAGCGTCACTTGTTACTGCTCATCCGGTGTTAATATGGATTGATTACGAGAGTGCACGCCAGATGTCGCACGAAATTTGTCAGATCCCAATATACCATGCCATGAAAATACTCAACTCAACCTGAACAGACCCTTTTGCTGCGCGTCACGCAGCTGTCGATCATGTATAAAAAATCATCCTGGAGCAACGTAGGCTTAAATACTCGCTTAAATAACTTCTACGCTTAATTAATACGCTTAAATCAATTTCAGCAAATAACTTCGTCAATTTTTCCCCGATCGTCTTGAAATTTTAACACAATATTCTTAAGATATTATGCATTCAATTAGAAAATTTAAAAAAAAATTAAAAAAAAAAACAATTTTAATACCTGCCCCCCCCCCCCCCCCCCTTGATATTCACTTCGTAATCGGGTAGCGGTAGTTGAAAGTGTTTCGATTCTTGAATTTGTTTAAAAAAATATGATTGCAGCGAGCCGTCTTTCCACTTGTAGCGACGCGCGTTCCGTTGGTCTGTAAATCGTATTTCCACCGGAGTGGAGTAAAATTCTTTATAAAATTCCAACTTAAAGTCTTCGAATATTACGAACCTTTCTCTGTTCATTTGATACCACACCTTTACGCCACTTTCAATAAAACTTTCAATAACCAGTGTTATTGCCGAGACATTTATTTCATTTAGTATAATATATAATGTGACGGGCTCGACACAATCGTCAAGAGCAAATGGGGAAATAAAATGAATAAAGTCGAAAGATTTATTCAAAAACAATAAAAATAACGAAATTTATTCAGGGGAATTAAGAATTACAAAAATGGTTGGGGCGCCAGCTGGTTTGTCGGTCCAGCAACCGGTACAAAAGAAACATCGGGGCGAACAAAAACAAAAAAAAAACACAAATGAATGATTTACTTTATCAAATTGAATAGGCTAAGGCTTGGGGAGAAGCAAGATCTCTTAAACACAGGGACAGAGGGTCCCCGGAACTCAGGCGTCTTACTTATACCAGTGAGTGAAACGGGGGAAACAATGGGCGAGCGAGCCACGCGGTCGAGCGACCACGCGAGTGCTTGAACCGAGCGGCGGTGGCGGCTAGGTCCGATCAGCCGGCGAGTCAAGGTCACGCTCGCTCACTCTCAAAAATCTCAAAAAAACGGGGCCGATTCGACGACAAGGGGAATACGGGGCTAATGTTCGACGACGGGGCTCGGGTGTGAGGGAAAACGAGGGCAAAAATACGGGGAAGGGTTCGAGAACGCAAAAGAAAGTTATTCAAAATACTCAACGGGGCAAAACACGAGGGGAATAGCGTGGCAGAAGGGCGGAAGTGACTTGAAATGGGGGTTTTCGGGCGTAGACTCGGCACACAACACTGTCGCGTCGACGGATCAACCAAAAAGTTCCTCTTCGAGCTGTCAACTCGAGAGGAAAAAGCAAAAGGGAATCGGGAGAACAATGACTCGAACTGGGGAAGAATGGCGTCGCACGCCCGGCAACAAACAAGGGGATGGTCGTTGTCTCTGCGGAAAACAAGAGAATCCGCAGCCAGTCCAACAATCGTCCTTGAGTTGTCCGAGAGGGAAGCCGGGTCGTTGCCGTAATTAATTCGTTGCTACATCACACGAAAAATGATTCAAAAAGCACGCAAGAAAAATAACCGTGACACGTGTGTCGATTGTCCAGAGTCCGCCGGGGAAGTGAAGCGTGGTGGCGTCCTCGCGAGCTCGCTGTTGCCAGGCAGCTTCGCGAGGCCCGGGAGTCTCAACAGCCAATCAGGCTGCAGGCTGTTACTAGCCGGCTTCGATCGCTCTATCGAGCTTCGGCTTCGCGAGATCCCGCAGAGATGACTCTGACAGGTG
>JAPYYS010001475.1:0-51140 GCA_030522525.1 Campopleginae sp. 14b
GAAAAAATTTACTGCGTTGAATTTAAAATCAGCAGCGTCTGGAATAATCGCTAAATCGAACATATCCGCGAAAAGATTCTCGCAGATTAATCGCCAAAGAAAAGCAATTCAATGTCTTTATCGTCGTTCTGATTAATGGGAAATCACAGGAATCGATTGAGCTTCGTATCTTCTCGGATAATCTTGAACCTTAAAAACTTGACTCTATATCAGGAAAAATATATAATTCAAAGTCTGCGAACGTTGACACCGTTTCGTTCAATTATTTCCGCACCGAATCATTTTTATTTTTCGAACGAAAATTGAATTTTATCGGGACCGGAAATATTATAAAAATTCGCAGAAAAGCGGTTCGACGATTTTTCAAAAATTTCACATTTTCGGAAAAATTGAAATAATCATAAAATTTCAACCGTTCCATCGATTTTCCACATATTTAATACCAACCTTCCTATTACCATACTCAATTCATAAAAAAATGAGGAGCAATAAATCTGGAAATTTGCGGAAATGAGAGCGTCGAAAGTTTTTTTTTGAAAATTTCAAAATTCTGTATAATTCGTATTTTTCTACCAATTCCAACAAAATTAATCAGAGAATGAAGAGCTCGAATCACTCCCATAACATGCCCACGCACATCCGAACATTTTTTCGCGATATGATTTTTCGATGTTTTGGAAAATTTTATGCACATTGACAGTGAGAACCGGAGAAAGGAAAATTTCTCCCTCTCATAGGGAGCAAAATGAATGGGTTCAAAGGAAAACAGTGAATGAAAAGGAGAGAAAATATTCGGTTCAATGAAAACTAGAAAAATGGTAAATTCAAAGAGTCGATTTAACGAGGACCACTCGCAGTTCATTGTACGAAATTCAATCGCGTCTCGGAATATCTCCCTTCGATCAAAAACAAAGAATCGTGTATCAGATAGATTGTGTGTGTGTCTTTCGTTTTTTTTCGTATTCTCGTAATATCAGGAAGTATATAAGAGCGTTTCGTTGCAATGGGTTCATTCAAGCTCGACGCACTCAACAATTGCAACAATGCAGCCTCTCATTCTTCTTACGTTCGTTTCGGCTGCAGTGCTCGGTGCATCGGCAGGTGAGAATTAACTATTTCATTTCTCCATCAATATCCTTTCACGTGAGAACCAACTAAATTCTAACGTCACTCATAAATGCATTTTAAATGCATCAAAAATGCATTCTTCATCATTTATTATTATTAATTATTAATTTAATCAATTTTATCATTAGAAACGTCAATATACGGCTTCATAATTTTTCATTTCATATGATGATATAATAAAAAAAAATTTATTATAATAATACAATTATGATTTATATTGAAATAAAATAAAAATCAATCAAAATGAATAAAAATAATCAAGTATAGAGGTGAAAAATCTTAAAAATGATTATCAAAAGATGAAATTTCTTTAATTCCATGAAATTCCATAAAATTCCATGAATTGAAAAAAAAAAAAAAGGTAACTTTGCTGAAATGGCAATTTTGTGTCGCAGCCCCAGGAATGCCGGGTCGGGTGGTCGGAGGAGACGATGCTCCGGAAGGGAAATATCCTTACCAGGTGTCCCTCCAAAAATCGAGTCACTTTTGCGGAGGCTCGATTTTGAACGAACGTTGGATTTTAACTGCAGCTCATTGTCTCGTCAGGTGAAGGCTCGAAAAAAATTTAATTTCCGTCCCAACAGCAGCAAAAAAAAAAGCGTTTTTTTTTCTTCCTAATTACTAAATTACCGTTTACTCTTTTCTTCTGCAGCCAAAGTGCAAGCAACATCCACGTAATTGCTGGCACAAATTCCCTGACCATTGGTGGAGACACGTACCAGGCTGAACTGATCTTGCCCCACGAACGTTACAATCCCTTGTTACTCGCTAACGACGTCGGTCTCATTCGCCTCGACAAAGACATCGAATTCAACGACAAAGTTCAACCTATCAAACTCCCATCCAGCGACTTTACCAAGGATGGGGACTCTGTCACCCTCACCGGATGGGGAAGAATCAAGGCACGTGAAATATCGATCAAGACATTTTTTTCTCATTTTGTGCATTTTCCATTTGGCCATTTAGTAATTTTTTTTCAAAATTCATGCAATTTTTCTATTTTGTGCATTTTACATCTTGGCTATTTTGTTAATTTTTTAAATTTCATGAATTTTTGCTATTTTTTACATTTTTTATTTAGCCATTTTGTAATTTTGGAAAATTTTTCTTTATGAATAACAGACGAACGGAGCGATCCCTGATTCGCTTCAGGAGATTAAGCTCAAAGTGCTCGCTCAATCGTCCTGCAGACGAGTTCATTTCATCGTAACGAAAAAACATATTTGCACTCTGACCAAAGTTGGACAAGGCGCTTGCAACGTAAGTTGCAATATTTTCAGAATTAATGAAGAAGAAAAAAATCCTACAGAGAGTTTTAAGATTTTATTTCGAATTTTTCATGGAACCGAGGGGAAATCATTTTTTTGCAATTTTCTACAGGGCGATTCCGGTGGTCCGTTGGTCGCCAGAGACACGCAAGTCGGTGTCGTTTCCTTCGGAAGGCCCTGCGCCAAGGGATACCCCGATGTATATACTCGAGTGTACAATTTTGTCGACTGGATCGAAACGACCATGGAACAAAACAGCTGAACCATCGCTCAACCCCGACGACCGAATGACAATTCCTTATTGCGAATAAATAAAAATAATTCCACTGAGAATTCAAACGTCGAGACTTTCATCGATTTCAAAAAACATGAAAATTTGTATTTTGACAAATAAATCGAAATCTACCCGAAAAAGATTTTTTTTTTGTTTAATCCTGAAAAATTGATCAACTTGGTCGACAGAAAAATCCAACATGGCGTCAAACTTTTTAGGCTTAAAATTTAGATTTTTAATTAGCCTCGATTGCCAGCCAATTAACGAATCTAATTAATAAAATTTTAGTCTTTTTTTCTCTTCGGAAAAGTAACGGATCGAACGAAACAGAATTCTTCAGCACTGCATAGGTCGAGGTCGTCTCCATAATTTACAACCGTTTTTGGATCCAAAAAAATGGATTTTTGGAAAAAAAATAAAAGGCTCTAAAAAAAATGCAAAAAAAAAAAAAGTAAAGGCGAGAATTCTTCAGCACTGCATAGAGCGAAGTGGTCTCCATCATCTACAGCCATTTTTGGATCTACAACACCCCACAGTCGATCAGAATACGATTTTATATAAAATTTTCTAGAGGAGGAGGCTTTGATCGAATAAAATATACGAGATAAACAGATTTCTTTGTAAAATCGTCGATTTTAATAGCCGGAGCGGAAACAGTGCTTAATGAGATTGTATGGGGAATAAAAAAAGAGAATCTGGTGATACAGATTCGAGACTCGATAATCCCGAGTTCGGTAAATCTGCTCGTTCGATCTAATCGAGCACGCGCGTACGATAAGAAAATCTCGTTTCGGCTTGGATTGTCGAAAGTTTAAAAATCGCTTCCTTATCTTATTGCCCTCGACTGATGCAACGGCCGATCAAATTTTCGCAAATTTATCCTCCAAAGAAAATTCATTTTCCTCATTAATTCGAATCCTAACGAAAAGAAAATGGAAAAGAGGAAAATCGATCCGAAAACTAAATGAGCAGGAAGATGTGCAAAAATTTCCAAATTAAATGTAAAGTGAGCGAAAAAATTGGAAAAATTTGAAAAAATGAAAAAACGAGGTAGAAAAATGCAATTTATTTTAAAATCGATTAAAAAATTGAGAAAAATTTTCAATTGAACGAAAAATTAGGAGGAAATTTTCAAAATAAAAAGAATTGAGCAGAAAAAATGTTAAAAATTATAAAACACAAGAAAAATAGTGAAAAATTTCAAATTGAATGAAAAATGAGGAGAAAAATAGCGAAAAACCGAAAAAGAAATAAGAAAAAAAAAGTTTTCCATGTTTTCTCAAGCCACTGAGCCCGGAGGGCTAAAAATGCAAGTTGCATTTTCCGCGAGCTGCGAAATGCACTTGACCCTTTAATTTAATCACAGACACGTTGATCAATATTGAGAATAATAATGCGCAGTTTGTATATCGCTCTCTTATCCGCCGGCTAATCGCGATATCCCGAGATGCAGGAAATCCATCATTTGAAATCAGTGACATTGGTGCATCGATAGACGATCAGTTCCGTACGAATTCCGATGCGGAAAGCGATTGACCAATCTTCGCCATGATTTTAGACGCAGATACGGCTTTGCGATTACGAAAAAATTCCGATTCGTATAAAAAGGGCGAGCTTAAGTGATGCTCATTAAGTTGGTCTCATTTCCTTGTCGAGGAATAAACAAATCAAGGAGAAATTATGAAATTCGTGGCTATTGTCGCTATCGTTCTGGCTGCGGTCGCCGCGGTAACCGGTGAGCATACGAAAATCCCTTGGGGATGAAAAAAGCTTGAAAATAAAAAAAAAAGTCAACTTTTTTCGAAAAAAAATGGAGAATTAATTATTTTTTTCTTTGTAATTAATTAATTGAGGTCGTGGACTTCCGGGTCGTATCGTCGGAGGCAGCGACGCCCCCGATGGCAAATATCCCTACCAGGTGTCCCTGCGAAGGAACAGCCACTTTTGCGGTGGATCGATAATCAACAGCCGATGGATTTTGACCGCAGCTCATTGCATCGTTGGGTAAATTGAGAATAAATCATTTTTCACGCTAGATTTAATTTTCGGTTGTCGCAACCGGAAAATTGCGATCGAAATATCGTCAAAAAAGTGGAAAATTTTCTATGAATACGATCAGCCAAATATTTTTTCAATAATTTCCAAATTTTTGGCATTCCGAAGATTTTTTTCAAAAACGTTTAAAAAATAAAAATTTGGAGTCTGCAGCGATTTTGGGAAGAATATTCATCGAAAATGCCGAAAATTTTGTTTTTAATTTGAAAAAAAATAATTTAGTGGATCGTTTTTAACGAAAAATCGAGATTTTCCAAAAAATATCCGTTTTTCAATGAAGGATCGTCGATCATTGTTGGAAAATATATTTTTAGAGCGGGCAATAACGACGTGAAGGTCGTCGTGGGAACGAATCAATTATCGGCGGGTGGGGAGACGTACGAATCGGACTTTGTGTATGCGAATCCGCACTACACGCCATCGATATTCGCCAACGACGTTGGTCTCATCCGCGTGAGCAAGGACATAGTTTTCAACGAAAAAGTGCAACCGGTAACTTTGCCGAGCGCGGATCTGGTCAAGGAGACTTATCCGGCGACTCTGAGCGGCTGGGGCAGTATCAGAGTGAGTCTCCGATAGATTTTTCTCACGAAAATTTTGATTTAGAAATATTTATAAAAAAATTTCGAAAATTTTATTAAAAAAATTGGATTTTTTTTTTTTTTTTTCTCAATAGCTCGGAAGTTCTTTGCCCGATAAACTCCAGCACATCGACCTGAACATCATATCGCAGAAAGAGTGCAACAGTTATCATTCGATAGTGACCGCCACGCACGTCTGTACTCTGACCAAGGTCGGCGAAGGCGCTTGCCACGTGAGTTTTCAAAATTTCGTCTCCGCCAAATTTCAAAAAAACAAAAAAAAATTTCCAATTTCTTTTTTTCTTTTTTTTTTTTCGCGGAAAAAAATTACCGAATTGATTTTTTTTTTTTCGTAGGGCGACTCGGGTGGTCCATTGACCGTGGACAACGTGCAGGTGGGAATCGTTTCCTTCGGCAGACCGTGCGCAAGAGGATATCCCGACGTGTTCACCAGAGTGTTCAGTTTCATGGACTGGATCAACGAGACCATGGAAACAAACCCATAAGAATTTTCCTCGTAATACCGAAATCAAAGAAAATCAAAATAATTTTTCAAATATTTTTCGGAGCGCTTGAGATTTTGCCAATATGAAAAAAAAAAAACAGAAGTGTATCGAGCGGAGCGAATAAAAATTAATCAATCAAAAAAATCGAGGTAGTCGTCATTAAATAATCGACCGTAAAAAAAAATAAATAAAAACCCGATGAATCGTAATTTTGCAATATCGACAGAGCTCGGCAGACAGGGCGAAGCCTAAAGTGCGAATCAAGGTCGACACACTAGGCTTCTGCCGTAATAATCATGTCCAATCAGCGATTTCGTGTCTTACCGGCCGAGCTCGACGTTTTTTTCTCTTTCTTTCGGGTTACCGACCGTCGGTAACTTTTGAGTTACCGACGATCGGTAACTCGATTGATGACGAATGGAGGGTGGCTGCGGCAAAAACTATAATCGACTTCGAAAAGAGAACGACCCCACCACGTTGACGAGTTTTTTGAATCTTCAAAAGACCGTCTTCGCGTAACGCTTCTCGAGCGACCAACAAACTGGACGAAACTCTCGCGACAATTCGATCCATCTCTCCACGTGCAGATTAATTGTATTTTTTCTCGATTGAGATAAAGATTGAAGTTTGTTTGCATTGAAAATACAATTTTTTATTGAAGTCGATGAATTAGAATTGATACTTTGGGATTTCAATTGTCAACGATGCCCAATTACTCGTATTTTTATATCAGAGCCGTCGCCGACGATAATGGAATCGTTAAGACCGAGAAATTTCAAAAAGGGTGAGTCAATGGTTCACCTTTAATTAGTCTTTCTCGAAATTGGAATGTTTTCTGCAAATTTTAGATTTTTTTCAATTTTTGCATGGAATTTTGAAATTTTTTTTGAAAAATGTTCTGCTTTGTTTCATATTCGTGTCGAGAATTATTTATTCAAGAAATATCGTGGCGTTTGAATCAATTTAACATTTTTCATAATTTGTTTTCTCGAAATCCGAGTTTTTCTGCTAATTTTCGTTTTTTCTCAATTTTTGGATGAAAATTTGGGATTTTTTGGGAAAAGTTGTCTATTTTGTTTGACATTTGTGTCGAGAATTATTTATCCGAGGGATTTCTCGGTGTCTAAACAGATTTAATATTTTTTATCATTTATTTTACGGAAATTCAAATTTTTCTACTAATTTTGATTTTTTTTTCAATTTTCGGATGAATTTTGAGATTTTTCGTGATAAATTTTCTGTTTCGTTTGACATTCGTGTCGAAAATTATTTATTCGAGCGATTTCTCGGTGTCTAAACAACATAAATAGTTTTTAGTGTGACGGAATAAACGTGGGACGTGTGAATGATGGAATTTCAGAGATCCAGAATTATTGGACACGAAGGAAAAGGTTTGGGCGACCCACGGTCGGTACAAACTACTGACGAGGCAAATGCGCGGGGGACTTTCCGGTTCCGGGGACGTCGTCAACCCGGCCAAGGCTCTTTTCAAGGTCTCGTACATTTTTCCCCCCAAAGCCAAATCCTTAGAGATTCCCAATTTAATTTTCAAATAAAAATTCTCACTAATTGTCACGCGAACGATTTTTATCGATTATTTTCCCAAGGAAATCGTTAAACTCGCAAAAATGTCGAAAAAAAGAGTCAAAATTTGAGTTAAAAAAAAAAGCGTCAATCGCGTTTAGATCGTCTCGAGTTAACGGCCACTAACAATAACAGCGCTTGTCTGCTCTGATGAAATTTTTTCTCAGAGTCCGGATTTGGCTCTCCGCCAGCCGACCACAGGCAGCCCCGGACTCTCGGTTTTGACTTATTCATATATTTTTAGTTTTGAGCTATTCGCATTGAAAGTTACGAGACATAACACACGAGAGTCTTAAAATCTTGGGCATTAGATCTTAACGTCGATATTCATCGCCATGTGTACACACAAACACAGAGGAGATTCAATATTTATTGCAAAGATTGCGAAGTTGTATGCAATATCGCAAAAATAGATTATTTCGGAATATAATGGACCATCTGGAGTTTATGTACGTTGTGGTGTTCACGAGCTCGACTAATGGTTTTTGATTGAGAGCAGAGACGTTTGTCGAGAGCCACGAATTATTATCGAAGAAAGAAAAAAAAAAAAAAAGACGAAAAAGTTGAAAAACGCGAAAGAAAATGAGTAAAAAATAATTTTTGGCCGTGACACATGGGAAAAATGGTGGGCAAGAGTCGGAGATTCGATTGTACAAAGAATTGGGATGACTGGATAAAAAAATGCGAGATCATTAAACGAGGATCGCGACGGGAACTCCCAGCACTCGAGAGAAACGAGAAAAAAGCGTGACGTATCTCTGCTCGCATTAATTTACGACACATGTGTGAAAAAAATTGTTCCTCGATCTAATTTGGTCGAAAAAAAATTTTTTGGGGGGCGGTTTTTTTGTGAAAAAACGAGCACACACTCGGAAGCAACGAAATTTCCCGGAGAAGCGAGACAAAAATTTTAAAACTTGATTTTTCTTGAATTTTGCGTTCATTTTCGAGAAAAAATAGATCGAAAATGTTGATCGAGTCGAATTATTCACTCGAGCGATCAACGTTCGAGGAACTCGCGCTCTGTTTGGGTCCGCTAGTCCATGACTCAGATTGCACGAAACTGAGCGGCGTTCGACTAGTTTTGTTTTCGTTTTTTTTTTTTTCGATCTCTCGGCCGGTTCGGGGGACGGCGCTGGATAGGATATGCCCATAAGCCGGCAGTAAGCGCGTGACCGCTGTCGAGAACGTATCGCGTTGCGAATTTTATTTCGTTCCGCAAAAAAAATTGCGATTTTTTTCCTTTTCTTCGAAAAAAAAAGGACCGGGCGTCTCGGGATCAATTTTTCCTTAAAGATCGGGCGCCGGAAATACGAGGTGCGATCGTAAGTTTTCGGAAATTTATTTGAAAACTCAAAGAAAAAAAGAAAAATCGATCATTTTTGAAAAAAAAATCAATTTTTTCTTTTTTTTAGGAGATTTTTAATTCATTTCCGGCCGGAAAATGCTCCATGTGGCGGGAAATGGCACACTCCCAAATTTTCCTTTGTTTATAGAGACAAGTGCATTTGTTTATTTCTTCCTGCGTCCGCGAACTCGTTCACATTGCCCGAAAGTTTCGTCATTTCGTGGAATATCGTTCGGTCTCCAGAACAGAGCTCCGCGTCGTATTTACAAAAGTACGAAAATCAAAGAGACTCGTGAATAGCGATTTACGAGGTTATTGCAAATTCGACGATTGCGGAGACTCTTATCGCGAAACATTACGCTTGGAAATAGACTCGGAGCCGCGAAATACGAGAACAAATGTCGCAATTTCGAGACAGACGCTTTTGTTTCATTTTTAATTGGTTTTCATGACCTTGGGACGTTAAAAACGAGTCTGGGCACAAAAAATCTCATTGTCGCAATGAAAAGTTATTTTTAAACATTTTTAACAACAAAGGGAGAATCTCGGGGGCTTTTTCAATGATAGAAACTAACCGCACCCTTCGAATCGTCGAGACGCGCGCCAAAGTGGCGCCTGACGAGGTCTCGATCAATAAAAACAAAATAAACACGTGGACCGGTCCAGCGGGTCGCCGCGGAACGAGGTGAAATCCGAAAAATTTAACGGAATATTTTTGCGAGATCGAGAACGACGTCGTTTGCCAATTATTCGGTGAAAGTTCAGGGACGTTTGTCAAGAGCGCGAGATTTCTATCGCCGGCCCATGTTCTCGGAATTGGGACGCGAAACGTGGAATTCTTTCGAAATGCAAAAATTTCCGGGAATTTAAGCGAAACGCGAAGGGTAAACAAAGAAAACGCGATCTTTTGGGTTTATTTCCGGGAAATTTGACGGCGAGCCTCGTCCTCGTTGACATCAAGGTCAATGCTAAGTGCATGGGTTAAACGCAATGCGGAAAATGCGGCTTGGAGGGCGGCCTCGTAACGCGAGACAGTGGAACAGGAAGAAATGAATATCGTGAGAGTTCGCGTCGCTAATTCGTCGTAACAAGAGTCATATTTTTCCTCTAGCGACGAAGCGAGTGGTGAAAAAACGAGATAAAAGTTTCGTAATCGTTCGCGTAAGTTCTTGCGTAGCGAGTCAGTGAAAAAGACATAATGACGATGAAACAAAACAATAATTATGGATGGAACATGAGCGTGGTGTGCGAGCCGGAATTCGTTCGCAAGGAATCGAAGAAAATTGAAGTGAGTATGGTTGCAGTTAATTGGAGATGATTGAGAGAGAAGTATTCGCGCGATCGCAGCGAATAATAATGTTGAATTGCGAGTATAAAGACCCGCGGGGAGGTCTGCAGTTTTTTTTCATTGCGACAGGAAACGAATTTGTATTCATCGGCCTAAAGCACTCGTAAACGGAGACACGTAAATAAAAGACAGGAAACATTGCATGCACTTGAGTTTCGTGACCTTGAGCGCGTCAATTTGTCGATATCGTGACCTTGCGTCAATCAGCAGAATAAATAGACGATTGCGATTTTCTGCGAAGTAAACATGCCGGATTCAAAATGGCGGAAAAAAAAGTACGTGCCGGGATTCAGGATTCGTCTGGATAAGTTTGCATCTCGCGGGAGAGGTCAATCTTGAGCCGTGGCACGGAGAATCTGCAGGGGAATCTCTTGATCCATCGATCGATACCGGTCATCACAAAGGAAAAGGATTAAAAACTTTAGGAACAGGAAACACATCGAAACAACCAAACTCCACGGCAGCGGCGACTCGACTGAACTTTGCAACTTCTTCTCGCATTTGGTAAGCTTGTCGAGTGACGCCGCGGCGCGCGCATCGCTTCAATTCTCGGGAAAAAGAGAGACAGCGATAGATCCAGCGCGTGGCGCCGCTTGCAGCGAGCATCGTGTGCGGCAACCTTGCGAACTATTCGGACGAATTGTGTGTACACAAAATGTGTTGAAAATACAAATAACACAAAACAGGCGCGTACAAAGACGCGTTGAATCATGAATTATCGATTTATCAATCGAAATGCATCGCTGTATAAAAAATTCGCCGGCATTGTCAATGATTTTGGCGATAAATAATGAATTTTCCAAACTTTGAATTCAATCGTTCGCGTCTTTCTATTTACGATCAATCGAATGAAAATTTAGCTCACATCTCATACTTTTTAATCGCTCCCTGAGCGATCGACTGGAGGCGGGAATGACGAAATACAGACGAGAATGCTTGTTGAGTACGAGGAGTGAATGTTGTACGAAGGAACAGTATACGCAATTTATTAATAGAGGCGGCACACCTTTTGGGCCGGTCAATTGATAGCGCAACGATCTCGAGGCGTATCGCAGTCATTCTTCCCCAAAATAAGATCGAAAAGCAAACAATTCTCCACATAAATCGAATGGAAACATAAAACAGTAACTCGGAGAATATTTAGTGCCTGTTGAGCAAAAAAAAACAGTGTTTTTGACAGCTCGAATTATCGGCTGTCAGTTTTGACGTTTAAAGACGATAAACTCGAGTGACAGATGGGTGACGGTTATTACGGTGGCGGTTATCAGCCACACGAAGGAGGTTACGGAAGTTACGCGGGCGCATCGGAGCCAGGACTTGACGTTTTTATCAAAAAATGCGTTGAGGTTAAACGCACGTTGCCATCTCTTTTCGCGATTAAAGTGGTACGAAATTTTTATATAATCTAATTCTCAATCAACGAGTCAATTGATTTTTCCCAATCTCGCTCGTAATCAATAGAAAAAATCTCGAGCATTACCTTCGCACGAGATAACTTTGCGTGATTCATAACCTGTCGATCGTTTTCTGAGTACTCGACCAGTATCTGACGCATCTGATTCGTGAATATGCAACTTTTTCCCCTCCGTCAATATAAAAATCACATTTTCCTCGTAATGTAGAATGAAAAATACTTCGCGATGTAAAAGTGCGATTTAAAAATTTCTAAAACTAATAACCATTATTACGAACGTCACTTCCATTCCCCAAGGACGTTTTTTTAATTACTTTTAATTCAAACTAAATTAATTAGGATAATCACTCACGCATTAATATATATATATATATACGTCTATCCTTATACGGTACAATCACATAATTGATTGTAACACACCCAACCACACAATCTCCCGGTTGACCATATTCCGGTGCACTATCAGACGTTATGTTTTCCCTGCTGACTGATAAAGTTATTCTCATGGATCCTATCAGTTTGCTTTGGCCGTTCGCCGAGAACGGACAAGCCGACAGGTTTTTTCTTGGCCTTGCACGGTCCTCCGTTCTTTTTCTCGCAAATTTGTTGTTTCGATCCTAAAAATCTCAAAAATTGGCTGTCAAAATGGGGGAAGAACCAAATTTCCAAAAAATCACAAATTATCAATATCAGAGCTACACGACGCGTAGAGTTCCTCGGTTTGTGCGTCAGCCAAGAGCAATAACGAGCGACAAAGTTTACCCATTGGACGTCGATGTCCAAAAAATGTTTATTGACGACCGACTTGTCAAAAAGTCCCAGCACCGTCAACTAGAGAGAGTGAATCTGAATTATAGAACCCAAGAAAAAAGTGTTGCCTTTGACGACGGAGATGGGATTGGTGGGGCCGTCAAAAAATTGACGCATGACGACGAGCTGAAAAAAAAAAACTATCTCTACGACGACAGTCCAAAACGAACGAGCGGGAACTCGATTGGGAAAACCGTGTACAACGTAGGCCTCCGTCAATATTTCCGCAGTCAGAGTCGTCAAAACTCAAAAAAATTAATATTTTTCTTTATTTTCAATTTTTCGATTTTTAAACGTTGGTTAGAAGTTCAAAAAAAAAGGGAAAACCGTTCCAGGGAAACAAAATCGAAAATCTTACTCAGCTATCAATTTCTTCGCTCCGAAAGAATGAAATTTGTGTCCGGCACATCGAAACCGGCCGCAGAGTTGAAATTCAATGGAAAATATTGTTTTTATTAATTATTGTGATAATTAATGCGCTCGTTGCAATTTTTTGACCAAATTCCGTTTTTTTTATCGCCAAAAAGACCGTCCCACTGTTTTTGACAAAAATGCTCCCTAAATATTTGGGTTGTTCTACAAAAAATAATCGTTCTAAATGATTTTTGTAGTTGGGCGAAAAAGGATCGGGAATAAGATCGCGAGGTGACGTGCAAGATTTCAAACAGTTGAGACAGCAATGTTTGGAGAACGGTCAATTGTTCGAGGATCCGGAGTTCCCGGCGATCGATTCCTCGCTTTTTTATTCGAGGCGTCCGGACAGATACATCGAGTGGAAGCGACCGATGGTAAGCACCAAAAATAAAGAGAAAATCATCTCCAAGTCGTTCGAGTTTCCTGAGGAAATGACAAATAATAAAAAATCGAAAAAATGACGAACAAAAAATGTAATTCCCTCTCCAGGAAATCGCCGAAAATCCTCAATTATTCGTCGAAGGATTTTCACGTTTCGATGTCCAACAAGGAGAGCTCGGTGACTGTTGGTTGCTCGCTGCTCTGGCAAATCTGACGTTACATCCTAATTTGTTTACGAACATCGTGCCGGAAGATCAAAGTTTCGACGAGGAATACGCAGGAATTTTCCATTTCCGGTGAGTAAAAAAAAATAAAAATAAAAACACGGATTCGTAAAATTGAAAAATAAAAAAATTCTCTATGAGGAAGCAAAATCAATTTTCCGCTCATTATTTTCATAATTAATGCGCTCGTTGAAATATTCTCGGTAAATTAATTTTTTAGAATCTCCAAAAAAACTTTTTTCATTATCGTCGAATAATTTTGTTGGCAAGATTCTGGCAATACGGACGTTGGGTCGACGTCGTCGTCGACGATCGTTTGCCAACGTATCATGGTCAATTGCTTTACCTTCATTCGGCGGAGCCAAATGAATTTTGGAGCGCGTTGCTCGAGAAAGCTTACGCGAAATTGCACGGATCTTACGAGTCCTTAAAAGGTGGTACGACGTGCGAGGCGATGGAAGATTTTACGGGAGGCGTGACGGAGATGTACGAAATGGAAGAAACTCCGCCAAATTTATTCAGTATTTTGCTCAAAGCGTACGAAAGGAATTCCCTGATGGGTTGTTCGCTCGAGGTAAAAAGAATTCTCCCTGGTCTCAGGAATTCCAAGTAAAAAATAAGAAATTTGTAAAAACTTTTTTTTCCAGCCCGACCCGAACGTCCTGGAGGCCGAAACGCCTCAGGGCCTCATCAGAGGTCACGCCTACAGTATAACGCGCGTTAAATACGTTGACATTGCGACGCCCAATCAAGCAGGAAAAATTCCGCTTTTGCGGCTGCGAAATCCATGGGGAAACGAGGCCGAATGGAACGGACCTTGGAGCGATCAGTAAAGAAATTTAAATCCACCTCTGACCACCTAACGATGGCTCGTTTCTTTCTTTCGCCAATTTAGCCAATTTTAAACGTTCAAAAAAATCTCAAAAAATTCATCAACCCTTTTGGAGCCAGAATTTAATTTTTTCGTAACAATTCCATGCAACACGATCAAAATTCATGATCGACGACCAACATTTTACTCAAAATATTATGGACCGGTTAATTTTTCATAAAATATATAAAATGAAGGAAAATTTGACGGAAAATATTGTGGACGGACGAATTTTTAATAAAATTTAGAAAAAAGAGAGAAAATTCGATCGAAAATATTTTGGACCGACGAGTTTTCAATAAAATTAAGAAAATGAGAAAAAATTTGCCTAAAAATATGGGAGATATGGAGATTTCATGGGAACGAGTCATCGTGAGGTCTCGAGGGCCGAATTACAAAACAATTTATATCAAAAATGGACAAATTACTTATCCAAGGTTGTTCAAGGTCACCGGAATGGAGATTTATTCCGGATCACGAGAAGGACGAGCTGGGCTTGACGTTCGACGTCGACGGCGAGTTCTGGATGTCGTTTCAGGATTTCAAACACTATTTCACGCGTTTGGAAATCTGTAATTTGAATCCAGACTCATTGACCGAAGACGACTTGAACGCGGGCAAGAAAAAATGGGAAATGAGCGTGTTCGAGGGTGAATGGGTTCGCGGCGTCACCGCTGGAGGCTGCAGAAATTTCTTGGGTAAGTTTTCCAAGCGGCAAATCAATTATTTTCATATTTTCAATCCGCTCGGCCAGAAATTGGGATTTCTTTTGTCTCAATCTTCAGAAACCTTCTGGCACAATCCGCAGTATCGAATTACATTGGAATACCCTGACGAGGGCGACGACAAGTGCACCGTGATCGTTGCACTCATGCAGAAAAACAGACGTGCTCAGAGACGGATGGGCGCCGATTGCCTGACCATCGGCTTCGCCATTTATCACGTAATTTTTCTCGATTTTCTTCCTTTTTTCAATTTTTATCGAAAATTCGTCCGTTCACATCATTTCCAGTCAAGATTCTGTTTTTTTTTTTTTTTAATTTCATTTAAAATTGGTCAGTCCACAATATTTTGAGTCGAATATTCTTTCATTTTATTTATTTTATCAAAAATTCGTCGGTCCAAACTATTTTCAGTCAAATTTTACTTTATTTTTCAAAATTTAATCAAATTTCGTCAGACTAATATATTTTCAGTGAAATTTCCTCGATTTTTTGAAATTTTATCGAAAATTCGTCGGTCTAGAATATTTTCAGTGAAATTTTTCGTGGTTCATTATGAATTTGAATTTTTTTTATGCAGTTGGATTATCCAGACAGATTGCCAAAACCTTTAGACATAAATTTCTTCAAATACAACGCGTCGGTGGCGCGATCGCCATCGTTTATAAATCTCCGCGAAGTAAGTTGTCGCTTCAAATTGCCACCGGGCTCTTATTGCATCGTGCCAAGTACGTTCGATCCCAACGAGGAGGGAGAATTTTTGCTGCGAATCTTTTCTGAAAATCAAAACAACATGGAGTGAGTATTCCAAAAAAATTTATTTTTATTTCTCTTTTACTTTCTACGCGACGATTGAATTTTATTATTTTTTTTTATCACAGAGAAAACGACGACGAAGTCGGCATCGGCGAAGTCGACGACAGGGTAAGCAAAAAATTTTTAAAAAACTAACACGAAAGTTGTCAAAGTACCATTTGCCGATAAAATTGCGACACGCATTAAATGTGACGAGCACCCGCGCTTCTTAGGGTCACAATAACGCGCCTCCCTAGACACACATGGGTCTGGGCCGTCCTACAGTTTTTTACTGTCCCGGGACTCGTTCAAAAAATCGGAGAAAGTTCAGGAAAATAATTTTTAATCCATTAAAAAAGGATCTGCACCGGGTGATGGATAAAAATGATTTTTAATTATTTTTATCCAATGCCAATTAATACGAGAAACGAGAAATTGACATTATTCGCTAAATGGGTCCCCCAGACCCATGTGTGTCTACTATGAGCGTTAACAGCGACAATTACGTGCCGGGGGGGTCAGAAAATTCACTAAAAAACTAACAAAAGTGTCTAACAGCATCGGAGATGGAGGAGAAAAGAAAAAAACTGGATAAAACGGAGGAAAAATCTAATTTTGTGCGCGAATCGAGCTGCATGGTTTTCCTTTTTTTCTGTTGATTGTCATTACGGTTGCTTGTGGCTTTTAGGTAATTAACCCGCACGACGATAGGCCGGAGGAGAAGGGAGACGGCGTGAGTAACGATGCACTTAATAAAATTGTTAATTTCACAGTATAAAGCGCGCGAGTGTTGTTTTTTTTTTTAATTCCGAGCATAAAAAGCCTCGCCCGTTCTTTGGCAATGAATGAATTTTTGTCAAAAACAGTTTTTGGAGGTTTCATAAGGAAGTTGAGGTTGAAAGAGACGCGTTGAATTTTGCAGATTCGCGATCAACCGGAGCCTCCGAGGAACGAGGACAAAGTAAGTGATTTCTTCAGGACCCTCGCTGGCGAGGACATGGAAGTCGACTGGATGGAGTTGAAGGACATCCTGGACTACGCCATGCAAAACGGTATTTAATCTCAATTAAAAAAAAACACAATATTATTGATTTTCTGGCAATGGGACTCGGTGGAATCCTAAAAACCCATAATAATCGATCTCCATTTTTTATCATGCCGAATATTCGTTGATTATCGCACCGCAGCTATTCATTGCGCTTCACTAATTCTTCTTATCGCTTGTGTGAGTAACGTAGTCATTTCTAACGTTTGTTTTTGATTTTTTCATCATTTTTCATTTTTACATACATGGCAAGGAAATAATTGAAATGAATTAATTTCTACATAATTCATTTCCGGTCCCGAGAAGAAATTGCAATTTTTTTTGGACCGCATATTTTCGCATTTTTTTCTTTTTTCTCTCAATTCCGATGACCGGAAGTTTGGAATTTTGTGGAAAAACGAAACCATGTATGTACCGAATTCATAAATACATTTGGGTTGCATTTTTTGAGCTTTTTCTTTCGTCGAAATAAAAAAAAAAATTGGAAAATTAAAAAATAAATTAAAAAATGACCCTAATTTGGAGATAAATGTTTTTTGACCCGAATGCATCTATGGGATTGAACACGAGCCTAACATGTAGTGTATGTGTTAGACCTACCACCATCAGCTCGACGTAGCGAGGCTCATAATCCCGAAACCACCCAAGAAAATGGCTCTATCGTCGACACTCTCATCTCTCTGCTGTGCAGTATTGTTTGTAAAAATGAACAATACGATAAGCCCGTAGGTAAGATCTCCCGACAAGAAAAAACAAAAAAACAAAAAAACAAGTTTCATCGTCATCGCTTTAGAATTGCCCCATTTTTTAATTACAAGCCCAAAAATCGTACGTATTTTTTCTTTGACCAAATGATTCGTAAAGAAGTTCATGGTGATGGTAAATTTTGTGCCGTTTTTTCTCGTTTTTGTGATCGTCTCCAACCGCGAAATGTTTTGTTTTTGTTATTTTTGGCAAACTCGGTAACGAGCTACGTTAAGAATGATTGTGCAGCAATGTTTTTCGAGCTGCCGAAGCTTTTACTAATCGCCGACTGCGAATTAAAATTAAAAAAAAGCTCCAAAATCGCAACGATTTTAAATTTACAAATTTTTATGAAAAAATAAAATAAATAAATAAACAGCCATTTTCTTCACGCAGTTAAAGTGACTGGATTTTTGCTTTGTTAAGAAATGCACGGCCAGGGATTCAGCCCGGATATTTGCCGCAGTATGGTCGCCATGATGGACGTCGATCATTCCGGAAAACTCGGGTACGACGAGTTCAGGACATTGTGGAGGAACATCAAAAATTGGAGGGTAATTTTTCTCTCCATCCTCATTTTTTTCCAGTTTTTCCTTTTTTCGAATTAAATTTTCAATTCTTTCAATAAAAATCTTTTGAAATTCAATAAAACAAACAAAATAAAATAAAATAAAATGAATTGAATAAAAAAATAAAAATGTTGAAAAAAATGTTTTCAGGCCGTTTTCAAGCTCTACGACAGAGACGGTTCCGGTCACTTGAGCGCATTCGAGTTGAGACAAGCGCTCAACAGCGCCGGTTACCGGCTCAACAATCACATTCTCAATATCCTCGTCCACAGATACGGAACCAAAGACGGTTTGATCAAGTTTGACGATTATATAATGTGCACAGTGCGTCTGAAAACGATGATCGGTGAGTCGATGATAATTTGTTTGAATGAAAAAAAAATGGAAATAATTGGCGGGGCTAACATGATCGAATTTTCCCAAACAAACTTTTTTACCCTCTTTCTATTTTTTTTTCTTTTCTTCTTTCTCATGGGTCTGTTACTGATGTTGCAGACATTTTTCGCGAACGTGATCCCTACAAAACTAACTCAGCGACATTTACGATGGAGGAGTGGAGTGGGTCGAAAAGACATTGTATTCGTAAAAGTTAGATGTTTGAAAGCAAAAAACTGATAAAAAAGAGAGAAAAATTTGGTAAAATATTAAGATCGTTTTTACGCATGCCAATAACTCCAACTAATATTTTCGTTGTTTTTGTTTGTTCCGTTTTCGTCCCAGCCCCGAGGATTAATGAATTTCCTAAAAAATCAAAAACTGAGACAAAAATTTTCTTTTTTTACAGATTCTGGTCTTAATCTCGAAGCCTCGGCGCTTCTTCTTTAGTTCTTCGGAACACATTATTTATTCAACGAGTTTTCCAGTGACTTCGAGCCCGTTTTTTCGTGAAAGCTCGTCCTTCTCTTTCACCAAATCTTCTAAAATATCTTGAGGGCCGAAAAGACGATCGAGTGTGAGCGAGAAATTGGAATAAATAAGTGTGAAGTGTCATTGCGCGATCTGATATTCGATTTTAAATAAATATTTATTGAAAACGTATAAAAAAGTAAAAATCGATGAAATTTAAGGAAAAAAAAAAAAAAAAAAAAAAAAAAACCAAAACAAAAAAAAAATATTGTAAAAAAAAAGATCAAACCACGTGGATGAGAGAAAAAAAAATGAGAAACATAATTTATGGAGCATTTTGCCTCCTCGTGCCTAATTAATGCATTTTGTTGTTTTGTTTTCGACATGTTTACAATTAACGAACAATATACAATATAGATTTATATTATTTACAAAATAATGAGAAAATAAAATGGCCTGTTGGTCCGTGAAGAACGTTGCCAGTTTCTTCATTAACTCTAGGAAAATGTACAATGGATTTGAGCTTTTCGAACGAAACGTCGAATGAGTAAATTTCGTTTGAAAAATCATTTAATTAAAAAAATAAAATCCTCCAATCCCTCTCGCGCATTGAGATTCCCACGAAATCCTTTTCCCCTCGGCCTTCCATTATTTTCTAGTAAATATTTTATTAATCAACAACTACAAAATACATACTGTCGTTAAATAATAACGAACGGAGTGTAAGAATGCAAAAATCCATTCGAAGCGAATAATCGACGATGAGAATGGTAAAAAAAAAATGAATAAATAAAAAAATAACAAATTAAACTCGGAATTGTTGGTTGAGCGAACACAGTCGAGTCGATTCTCGTTATCAGTCCATCATCGACGTCCTTAATTGCGAAAATAACGTAAACAACCATTTTACACGCTAATAAATCAATTAAATCTCTCTTTTAATCGTCACGATTGCGCAGGCGACCAAAAAAAACAGAGAGGCGGTTTTTTTGCTTTTTTTCCTTCAGTACGTAGAAATTCGATGACATATACCGTTTACGTCGCTTTGGTAACATTTATCATACACATGTATAGGAGAGAGACCAGCAAAGTGAGAAACCCTCGAAAAAAAGTGGAATTTTCTCGATTTTTTATCTAAAAATCCAAAAATTATTAAATATTCCACATTTTGCGACAATTTTGATAATTTTTTTTCAGAAATCTCCCGCTTTTTCCGCCTCCGCTCTATACTCATATATCTTCATATGATTTGGTACTTTTGTATGACGCTGAAATTGGCCACATTGGAAAGCAACGAAAAATATTGATTTTCAATGAGCACTCATTCAATTTTTAAAACGATTCAAATTCGTCGATTCGATAAATTTTCCGTTGCTTCCTATCGATGCAAACTTCAACGTCATCATTTATTTTTCTTTACAATGAATAATTGACTAGAAAGAAAGGTGTAGATATAAATAAATACACTTATCTCTTACAGTGATTTCCATTTGATTTCTATTTTCCTTGATTTTTTCTCATTTTTCATTTTCTCTTTAATTTTATTTTCGTTCACCTCTCGTCAGGTAAATATTTTTTGTTAGTTCCGGAGCGTTTCGTTATTCATTAGGAACGATGTCGAGATACATACGAAATCTATCCTATTACACGTGATTAATGTGATTATTAAATAACGTACTGTTTATTTCTGTTTTATTTATTATTTTTGTATATTTTCATCTGCCCCCACGATCATTAAATATTTTCATTTCTCTGCCAGTCTCGCTGGAGCCCCGAAACTCTGCTTTCAGATTAATTCGATAGTCGACGAGCTCGAACCATTCATTTTGCCTTCTATCTCGTCGATAATCGTAGACGAATAACAGTCAATTACGTACAATTATTGCGAACGTGCATTTTTCTCGAGAGATTCATTTCGTTTCCTCTTTTTTTTAGTGATTTTTTGTTTTTTTTTTACTAAAGCTCTCGATCCGAACGAAAAAAAAAAGAAAAACACATTCTCCGCTCTCTCGTCAGCGTTCTTCTCTTTAAATACTACTATATCACTACTCGAAGAGATTTATCTCGAAAATACAGTCTTTTGAAGAATAATATTATGTTTTTGTTTTTTTAATTGTCTCGTCGATCGGTATTATAAAAAAATTTTACCGAATTAACGAACATTTTGAAAATTCTCATCCTCTACGCGCGTTATCCTTTATTTTTAGTATCCTAGGGATTTGATTTATTTCAATTTTGGTATTCCTCAATTTCTTTTTTTCTTTTTCAAGAATTTTTATCGAATTTTTGGGGTCGATTGAAAAATTCGAGACACAATAAATAATGGATAGAGGAAATAAAATGTTGTCTATGGAATGGCGAATTTCTCGTCCTATTTACAATTTTTGGCGACGAGACTGTACCGAGTCTTGTCCGATCTTCGGAAATAAATAAAATGAATAATTTCAAAAGGGAATTAAATGGTGAGCGACAAATATTTACACGCAATTGTAAAAATAAAGATTTTTTTCTCGGGGTTTTGAGGATCGTCTAGTTGTTTTTTTTTTTAATTTCACGCTCCGACTTTGTTGTCGATGTATTCGTCCTCGTCGTCGTCAGCGAATTTGAATTCGTCCTCGTCCTCGCCGATAAAATCGTAGAAAGATTCTCTCGATGTGTCTCTGATGTCGGCCTCGACTCCGTAGTCGGGGCTTTGCATTTCTTTCACCGGGAAAATGTCTTTTTTCGTGTCTTTGGTGCGATGAACTTTGACCGGTGATTCGTTGCGATTTCTCGACAATTCTTTCATCGGTATGTCTTCGACGTTTTTGAGGATTTGATTGTTCTCGACTAGAGCATTGAAGTCCGTAATGTCGTCGTATTTCCTTTGGAGAACCGGAGTCTTGGCTTTCGCGAGATTTTCCACTTTTTTCGTGTTTTTTTCGTCGTCTCGAAGTTCCGAGGAAACTTGACGGTTCGCGGTGGGATTATGGATTCGGGGATAACTTTTCGGACTGTCTGAGAGTTTCTTCGTCTGCACGATGTTGGCGGTTCTGGGGCTCGGGGCTGTCGATTCTTTCGAGTTTCTCGTCGAGCCTTCGGCGCTGATTCTTTTGCTTTTTCTTGTACTTTTCGGCGACGGAGAATCGCTGATTTCTTGTAATCGATTTCTCACGCTCGCGGCAGTTCTTTTCTCGTTGTTACTGTGGCAAGGGGAATGGTTACTTTTTCCTGAGGAAAAAGAGCCTTCGGGGCTCGTGTTGGGGTCGTCATTGGAGGAGGAATTTCTGGGCAAACTCCTGGATCTCTCGTGTTCCTCGATCAAGCGATTCCTCGTTATTCTCGGAGTGAATCGAGTCTCGGAATTGTTGTCGCGGACGAGGCGATTGGGGATCGGATCGTTGTTGGTCTCGTCGTTGGTGTGTCTCGAGAGAGATTCTTCGCTGACGCGGACTCTCGAGTCCTCGAGCAAGCGATGGATCGGGAGCATTCCTTCGTGGAGTCTGGCGCGATATTCGCTGATTATTTCGTCGTGGAGTTTGCTCTCTCCGGGGTCGAAGCGTCTCGGGACGATTTCTTCGTCCTTGCTCGTCGTCAGTGTCTCGTCGTTGCATTTTTTATCGTCGATGCTTTTAGGGGGGCGTATTTTTAGGTATTCGGCGGGAGTGAGCGCGGCGCCTTCGGTCTCGAGTCCGCGTTCGCGTCGTTCTTCACCGATTTCTTCGTAATGATGATCCTCCTCGATCGCCCCGAGTATCTCCGATTCACCGGGCGCCAGGGGCGGGATCCAGACGAGAAACGCCGGATCCATGCCGAGATAAGAACCGGGAGCAGCCGCCGCATTAACCACGTTATAATCGTAATAATCGAGCTCCAAATCCATGTCCGGATTGGCTAAACTAAATTCCGAGCCTGGACCTTGCAACAGACGCTCGCGATTCCGTCGATCCTTCGTCTCTTTGCCGCACCGCAGTACCGACAAGTTGGACGATGTACTGGCCGGCGAGAAACCCTGATAGAAAAACGAAAAGAAAAAAAAAACGGAAAAATTCATTTAAAAAACCGTAAAAATCGGGCGAGCCCAAAGTTTCGACTCAATTATCAAAATTTACACAAAATAATTTTAAAAAACCAAAAAATTCCTTTAAAAACGCAATAAAATCGTCCGAGCCCGAAATTTCGACTGGACAATGAAAATTAAAACAAAATAATGAAAAAATAGAAGGAAAAATGGGAGCGGATCGGCTCGCGACAGATGTACCTTTGCATGCAGTAGTTTAGACGTGTTTGGTTGTGTGACGCTTACATTATTCACGCTGTTCGAGGCGCTCGTGGTGCTGAAACGTCTGCTCTCTTCCGACATCGATGTCTCCTCGGACACTGGTGTTATAGGCCCAACCGTACGTAGCCTGTGACGTTCCAATTGTTGACAAACGACCAGAAAAAAAAAAAGATAAACAAATTATTATCGATCAGCTGGAAAAACGAAAAAAAAAACGATCAAGCGGCACATTTTTTTTTTCGTTCGACATATATAGATAAACGTAATGTCCAACGTATATAATGAAAGAGAGGCGAGCGAAGTGAAGAAGAGCCGGGGTTCGGGGCCGCAAAGTCCTTGAAAAAAAAAAAAAAAAAAAAAAAAAACATTCACTTTTTTCGAGTGAATTTAAAGAAATTTCGATTTTTGACGAAAAATTCAACTTTTTGGCCCAATTTTTCGCTTCGCTCGCTCCTCTCCTTGTATGTTTACCACATATAAAAATATATGTGTCTGTGTATAAAACTAGTTAAGACGATATTAAATCTAATAATCAACGAAAAAAATATAAAAAATGTAACACTCAATTGTTCAACATATTCATGCGCATTCTAAATGCAACATTGGCATTTGACTCGTTCTAATGTAAATATGTATATTGATAAATAAATATATATGCGTGTGTATGTTAAATGAGACAAACACGTAATCAACGAGTAAATAGATATAACGTATATTTATATTGATTGTCTAAAATCTACTCGTGCCTTTGTTCGCCACTTTACTTTACGAGAATCTTCGTCGAACCAAAGAATCACGTGTGGACTGTTTGGAATGAATAATGAAAATGCCGGTTGGTTCAATGTCTCTTTTTCCTTTTATCTTCATGTTTTCAAAGGGAAATCGGGGGGGGGGGGGGGGGGGGGGAGGGGGGGGGTGGGGGGGGGGGGGAGAGAATGGAAAGGAGAAAAATGGAATATTGTAACGAGAAACTTACTTCACTGGACGGGCGAATTTTATTTCGGGATGTCCGCTCGTCGAGCTCGCAGAGCCTGACGAACGTTTCGAGGGAGTGCTCAACGTGCTGCTCCCGACAATTGTCCTTTGCGAACCGTGCTCGTCGTGCTCCTTCTGCTTCAGAGTCCCCGAGTCTGCGGTATGTTCGTCCTCGATCCTGCCACGAAAAAAAAAAACGTCAATTTCCGAAACAAATGAATTTCCTGCCTTTTTGCTGTCGACGCTCTAATTTCCGCAAATTTTCAGATTTAGTGCTCTTTTTTTTTTAATGCATAGAGTATCGTAATGGGAAGGTTGGTATTGAGTTTGGGGAATATCGGTCGAACGGTTTGGGTTTTATAATTTTTCGAAATTAGTGAAAATTTGGGATTTTTGAAAAATCGTCCAACCGCGGGAATTTCTGCGAATTTTGTTAAATATTCTGTATAACTTTGTACATTCTCTTTACTAACTAGAAAAGCTGTCAAAACCACATAATTTAAATGCAAATTTGAAAAAAAAACAACTGCAAATTTCTTTTCCAATTTTTTTGCCTTGCTCTCTGTTTTTCGTGGACTTTCTGCACGGTTTTCTTACTCGGTCTGGGTCTCCGTGCTCTCGTAGCCGTCCTCCAGGTCGTTGGGGGCTTGTTCGAGTCTCGCGTGTCTCGGGGAGCCTCGTCTGGGCAATCGGACCAAAGAAACAACTTCGGATATCAGTGTCGATGAAGACATCGCTCTGGCGCGTCTCGCCAAGCCCTGCATCGAGCCGCTGCACGCTAAAACCAAAATTTCATCGATTACCCGACGTGGAGGCCAATTTTTTGGTTCTTGCGCTCGATCTACCCACCAGAGTTGTCGGTCAAGCTGTCGAGGTCCTCAGCGATCTGGTATTTTCTATATTTCACTGCATATTGGAGCGCCAAGACGACCGAGACGAGGAACATGAGCAAAAGGAGAGAAGCAGCGACGAGATGGGCCGGAGACATCCACATCGCCCATCGTCCAGCGGCAGCCACGACTTTCGGACTTATAAGAATCGTCCCAGGATCGGTGGCGTTCTCCAGACGGGATTTTGCTGAAAAAAGCGACAAAAAATCGTGAGGAACGCGAATAATTCAATTTTTCGTTGGCCGAGACTCGAGGCACTTCCGGTCACTTATTTCATTGGCTCAGCCGGGATTTTCTGGTCAGGAATTCGATCGATAAGGACACGAGATGAAAAAAAATAATAAAAAAAGAATAAAAAAAATGGTTTCCGGCTGGAAAAACGTTGAAACTTTTCACAGAGCGATTGGCTCTGGATAAAAATTCAACCGGCCAGTGTCAAAGAGTCCCGGACGGCCTGAGGCTCAATGCGGAATGAAAAAAAACAAAGATAAAAAAAATATTAGAAACGTTTATCAGAACTAACGAAAAGTGGATGCGTGGGCGAGGAATCCCCCGACGCAAGATTCGCCAGCGGCAGTAATTTCGTCGCTAAAAAATTCGAGCAAGAGGTTTGGTTCGGTAGAGACGATGGTGCCGGACTCGGGTGGATTTTTGTCACAAGCAATATCCGCCAATAATTCAGCGCTGAGAGAATCCCCGTCGCGTACTCGGACGTATTGGCCGGGACATGGAAATCTCGTTTGATCGAGATGCAATCTAACGACGAGATCCGGTAGTGTTTGTATGAGCCAGAACGAGCGTCCTGGGCAGGCCTGTGTGCTCGCCGCGACCATCCTCCGCGACGTTTCGTTCCCCAAATTTACCAGACAACCGCATCGGCACTTTGTACCTATTTCCGCCGTAACTTCCGGCCTTTCCGCGGCTATGCCTTTTCCATGACTGCATTCCCAGTCACCCGCTTTCCAATTACCATGTACATCCAATTCTCCTGCTCCACCACACGCTTCCGTCTCCACAGCTTTGCCCTGAACCACAAAAATCATCATCTTAACCATTTTTCATATTTTTTCATCAAAAACAAAACTTAAAAAATTGCAAAACGTGAAAAAAACTAAAAATACATTGAGGCGTTAAATTTTTTTTCGAATTAACAAATTATTATTATTATTATTATTATTATACAATTAATAAATAATAAACATGATAATCATAATTTCAGAAATTTCCGAATTTTTGTAAAAATTTTTCGTGATTTTTAAAAGAATAAATAAATAGAAATTTTTCTTTTCGCACAAATACTTTTGTCTATATTTTTCTATAATTTCTATGATTATGATTCTATCGAAATTTTTTTCGGGAAAAATAACGTTTTTTGTTTTTTGCTTGTTTTTTTTTTTTTTTTAATTTTTGGAGTGGGAGGAAATTGATTAGCGAGTGGGAAAAGCAAAGAATTGGACGAACCTGGCAAAACTTGGCGCCGTAGCGAGGTGGCGGGGTATCGCAAAATCTGTAACGATTTCTAACGCCACCGACGCAGGAGCTGCTGCAAGGACTCCACTGGCTCCAGTGGCCCCAGCCGCCCGCGTCACTTTCTGTGAAAAACAAAGAACACACACATTGAAAATAAACGTTGCCAAGCTAAAGGCCCAAGGGCGTCGGTATTCGCTTTTCATCTTTTCCGACGAAATACAAGGAAAACTCAAATTACTTCGATAATCTCTCGATTGACTCTTTATGCGCGGGAATCTGAAAGGAATAAATAAAGAGACAACAAAACGACAGGCTCCTCGAGTTTCTTATCTCTCGCTATGGTTATCCTCGAATAATCTTCGATATAAAAAAAAAAGAAAAAATCCGAGGCACGAGACAGGCAGGAACGATCAAAGACTTAATCAGCAAATGGATTCTCATTGTAAAATTTTTCAACTATTTCCTCGTTGCTTTTTCCCACGATATTTCCTTCTCCGGTCATTCCTTCGAGAGAAAAGGAGACTCGTTTCTAAAGAATCGAACGAGTCGATTAAAAAAAAAAAAATTTCAAATTAAACGGCAAAAGAAAATATTGTGGCGAATCGTAAGAAGAAGGATAATTTTCCAGCGCACGCTGGAGCTTGAATGGAATGTCGCAAAAATGAAAAACCACAAGAACATTTTTATTGTTTCAAAAAAAAAAATTCTCAACATTTTTATTGACGACCGGTGAGAAAGTGAAGAGAAAAGTAGAACGTCGAGCAACGAGGAATGCCGCAGAAATATTCTCAGTATTTTATTCCACGCTGAATCTTTGATTTCGTTTTTTTTGCAAAAAATTTTCTTCCCAAACGGATCAGCTCGACGAAGGGATCGCAAAACTCTTTGGGACTCAAAGTCACGAAGAATGATTGAGATTTTATGCACAAGGGATACTGAGAGCAAATGCGTTTTGCGCTTGGCAAATTGCATCGTGATTTCTCATCAACGAGCATCGCGGGAGAAAGAGAGGGAAGAGGGGGGGGGGGGGGAGAGCTCCTGGAGCAACGCGATATCTTCGTCTCGAGCTGACTTGATTATGAAACGCTCTCCTCTCTATTTCGAGCACTTATTTGCCAGCAACTTTTTCACTTCCGGTTTGAATCTCGAGGCACGAGATGAGTATCCAAAGTAAAAAATAAATATCCATTGAAAATTACAGTGAAATTTATTTAGAGGAAAAGAGGAGAAGCTACGACGGACAATAATGACAACAACAAAAAATCCTCGGATAATGAGAAAAATGCAATAAATTGAGAAAAATGGAAACATGGTCGGGATTAAAATTCAGGAATAAATTCCGATGTGGGTCAAAGACGTTCCTCGCCCATTGTTCGTGCCAAAGTCCATTTGGAAGGCGCAGCAATTGGAGGAACGATCAATATTTTGTCAGTCGTTTGATAAAAGCCTCGGCAATAGTTTCTTCTGTTAAAAAAGGTTTTTTTTATTGAAAATTTCCTTTTTTCTGGAATTTCGAATCATTTTTCGAATAAAATTGAATTTATTTCGCCAGATTTCATTTTTAAAACTATTTTTTATAGGAAATTTCATTTTTTTGCGAATTTCGAATAATTTTCCGAATTAATTTGAATTTAATTCGGCCGATTTTATTTTTGAAACTATTTCTTCTTGCAAAGTTGTGGCTCATGCCCGGACGACCCATGGATTATCAACGCGACAATAAATCGCGTTCGAAAGGAGGTCAAAGCTTTGCGAATATTTCGCGTGGGTCTAAAGAATCGCGATCGAATTTTTTGGGGGTTAAAAAGAAAAGGGCGAGGATACAGAGTTGGAGTTTGGAAATTAATTAATCGCGTGAGCGTTGGAGCTGTCGACCTTGGAGCTTGGGAGGAAGGAAACAAGACGGACCGAGATGTCTGAGGAATATCATAATTTCCACGTTATTTCAAAGTTTTCAGGATCAGCCGAGAGTCGGTGTTTACTAATGACGCGATTTATTTATACCGGCTGCTCGCGGTCTCGAGAAAACTTGAACGAGCAGGTCAAAGTCTTTGAGGCAACGAGCTCGAGGGCACGAAAATATTTTCTCCTTCGTTGCTTCGCAATTGTTTTATTTATTTTTTATTAATATCCCGGAAGCTTTTTCCATTTTCGAATTAATTAAAAATTCATTTTCTCTCTGCTAATTTTTTAAATTTTTTTCCCGGCGGACTCTGCTTTTTTTATTAGTCGTAATTAAATTATTTGGCCCGGCTAATTTCTTACGTACGAATTCGACTTTTCCTTGCGGCAAAAAAATCTCGATTTTTTTGGAAAAATCATTTTTTTTCCTTGTCCCGAAGAATATAATCTCCCGCGCGGCGAAATTCGCCATCGAAGAAGATAAATTCCGTTTGAGGGTGCCCAACGAACCGACGGGACAAAGATTCAGCGATCCCCCAGCTTTCTCTCGCTCGTCTCGCTCAACCGTGCGGGTCGCAATATTCGCGTACACGCCGCTTCCGCCAATGAGCCTCGGCCAACGAGCTGCCGCGCTCATCGGTGAAATAATCTCGTAATACACCTCAATGAATAATTAATCGATGTGACAATGCTCCCTACAGCAAAATGTAATCGATAATCCCCTTCACCTTACCCAAGCACGAGACTCTTAACGACTCGAGTTGCTTCAACTTGGGCTGGTGCAAAAGAGATTTTTTAGAGTAAATTTTTAGAGTAAAAAATACAAAAAATTTTCAAAATTGAAATTTCAAAATTAAAATCAAATTGATTGAAAAAAATTGAAATTGTAATTAACAAATTTGAATCGAATTAATTTAAAAAATTCAAATCAAATTCAATATTATTGGAAAAAAGAAAAAAAATTTAAATCAAAATTTTTTTCCGCCTTTTATGACGCAGCGAGTGAAAAATCGAAATAATTGAGAGGACCAGGGAATTTGGAAACGTCAGAGTGGTAATTGGTGAATGAATTATTAAATCAATATTGCGGCCTCGTTAAAAAGGGAATAGGAATGTGGCGAGTCGGTTGGTTGGTTTGTCGTGAAATTTCTACTCTCTTGAGCGCGATACTCGGTGCAGCATGAAAATAGTGTTTGCAGGCTCGTCAAGTAAAACGTCAAATTTCGAGAGCGATATATTCGTGGCTGATGAATAATTGCTATTTCCCCATTGGCTGGGGCGGAATACTTGATTGTTCGGATATTTCCAACTGTCGCAGGTCACGAAGCGAGGGAGAGAGAGAGAGAGAGAGAGAGCAGAGAAACAATTGACTGTGAAATATTAGCGACTGCCAATTATCGACGAAATTGATGAAAAAAAAAAAAGAAATTCATTTTTATGAAAAAAAAAAAAAAAAATGTTTGCGACGGACCTTTAATGGGAAAAGTGGGAATGCAATCGACACGAACTTCGGCCATGGCATTGGTGATTGCCTGGCTGACGTAAACGAAACAGTACTCGACAAACTTCTCGGTGAATATGTCGCAGTCGAAGGTCAGCGAGTGTTTTCCTGGCGGTGCTTTGAGCTCGGCGACGTAGTTAAGGGTCGAGGGTGGCACCAAAGAAGCAACGTCCGCTCGTAAACGTCCGTAAACCCGAACTCGATCACCCTGAAGACGACAGGCTGGATATTCGAAGAGAACCGAAAGTCCGCCTGAGCCACCGTCACACGGATAGACCGACCTAGCGTGCACGTTGAAAACGTATTGATCCGACCAGTCCACCTGTCAACCACACATATCCATCCTCATATTTACACATTTTCATTTATTTCTTCCCTTAATCTTGCCATTTTTACAAATTTCGATCGATAAATTTTCATTTTTCATTGACCCAGTCCTTCGGGTCCAAGTTTGAAAAAACGGCTGCTAAGGTTAAAAATTCATGGTCCATTTGTCAAAACCGTCAAAACAAAAGAAATCAATTTTTTGCCAATTTTTTCGCTCAGAAATTCGTAGAAAAAAAAAATTGGTTTTTCATATTAAAAAGTCGTCGATGAGGACACGACGATTAGAAATAATTATCGGACAAGTATGTCGGGATGGGATAAAATGGTGAATGGGAATATGGTGGATCGTGGAGCGAATATGAAGAAGAGAGAGGGGGGGGGGGGGGGCGGCGGGAGGAAGAGAGCTGTTTAAGCATCGGTGGATAGAAAGTGGACTGATGGACTAATCTCAGGGATAAAATAGCGTTGGGGATCTCCGGGTGCTCGCATGTCATTTTCAAACTCGGAATAGTCTATTAACAAAGTTTGTAAACGCGAATAGAGTGTGGAGAAGAGGCTGCGAGAGTTTCTCTTGGTTTTAGATGGAGAAGGAAGCGTCGAGAGTGTCGTCTCGTTTTGCCCATCGTTTCTGTACGCTCTCCGGCGTAATATTATATTAAACTATAGATCCCGTGCTCGGCTTCTTATATACGTGAGTTGCGATAATTGATTGCCGAGGCTAGTGTTACTTGGTGGCTTTTAATTGACAGCCACGTGAGTGAATAAATTAACAAATTGCTTTGGCAAGCGTCGCACCTAAATTTCAGGCACGAGCGTTATTTTCACAGAAATTTTTTTAAAAAATCAAATTGCTCTCGATTAAGGGAAAAATTTAATAAAAATGATTTTTTTTTCTCGTTTTTAGTCATTTTTTTTCTGTTTTTTGATGGAAAAATGATTGACAATTAATTAGCAAAGTGACTCAATGTATGAGTACGAAGTGGACGAGCTTAATTTTCCGAAGGAATAATAAAAAGGAGAGGAAACTAAAAAATGAATTTGGATTTTGGCGAGAAAAATGGTCATTTCTGTGAGAAAATTAAATGGACATGAATTTTTTTGTTTTTTTCGCCATTTTTTGTTTTGTTTCTTTTTTTATGGAAAAATGATAATTATAGCCAAGTACCTCAATGCATGCGTACGAGCCGGACGAGCTTAAATTTTCGAAATGATAAAGAAAAGGAAAGAAAAATAGGAAAAAAAACTTGGTTTTTTTTTCTTGATGGAAAAATGATTGTGAGTTAATTAGGAAAGTACCTTGATGTAGGCGCTGGTGGTTGGCGCGCTGGAATTAGCATTGGAGGGCTTGAGTCTCAGAGCATAATGGCCAGCGAGACCAAAGAACTCGCATCGGAGGCTGAGGATCCTTTGCTCGGGAAATCCTAGGACCTCCTCGGAGTAGAGCATCTGTAAATGAAAGAAAATGCAAAAAACAAGAAGAAAAGGCAAGAAGAATGGAGATGCAAGGGAAAAAAGTAAAAAAAATGCGAAAGACAAGTGAGTGTTACATTTTCGTGGCTGGCTCTCGCGATATTTCTCGCGAGTGTGAGAAAAATATTGTCAAGAAGAATTGAGCTCGTAAAAAATGAGGAAAATAAAAAATTTCGGCATAAATTTATGGATCGAGAGATTTTTTCGAGAAAAATATCGAACGTGCAAATTTGTTGGATGTGAAAAATATTGTCGGCGAAGCCAAAATCAAATGGCGCTGGTGGATCGTGAAAAATATGAATTCCGATGCTACGAAAATGCTCGAGCAACTTCTTTCCAAATGTGAAAGATCGCGAAGAGATACGAAAAGCCAGTGTGCTGTGTACAATATGTTATAGAGGTTGTTCAATCCGCTCGGATGATCTTCGTCGTAAAACACTCCTCCTATATATCCCGTTCAACTCAATAAAGCATTTTCTACATTGTCTGTTTGTCGAGGCCACCACGCTTTTTCCTCACAATCGTCCACATTTTTTTCTTCATTCAAATATTGTTAAATTATCACTCGCGATTACCTGGAACTCTGATAAATTTTCATCGTCTCGATTTTTTATTTTCATTTAAACAAAAAAAATGAAATTTCGGAAAAATTGATTTTTGGAGAAATTGGAATTTTTTTATATTTTTTTTATGAAATTTCGGAGAAATTGAACAAAAAATGTTTCTCCATAAAAAATCCGGAGCCGTGTCGGACAAAAATCGATAATTTTTCGTTCCAATGGACGAATTTCGAATTTGCGAAAATTTTGAATTCAGGCCAGCTCTCGAGAGACTTGGAATTGGATTGATTGAAAGTTTTCCATGTTCATAATTAAGGGAGAGATAACGAGAAGATGCGATCTGTATGAGAGAGCGAGAGAGAGAAATGGCGAACCTGGACGTGGCTCTTGTTACGAGGATCGCAGGATAAAACGCTGGAGCCACAATATATGAGCTGAAGGGAATAAGTCGTGACGGGAATTCCCTTAACCGGAGCGCAGGATATACCGCTGTACTCGAGAGTCGCGAGCACCGGCTGACCCGGGTAAGTGTTGAAGTGCTGAGGCTCCAAAGTGAGCGATGGCGTGGGCCATCGGACGTCCAGAGTCGTTCTCATCTGGAAATGGCAACTCACACAAGTCCAAAAAATAACCAAGACAAATGACTTTGTCGAGTCGAATCGAATTTTTAACAAAATGTGATGGAAAAATTAATTTTTTTCCTCAATTTTGTTCCAATTTTCATTACTTTTTTTTATACAAATTACATTTATACAAAAAAATATGATAAAACGATTTAAAATACTAAAAATATCGATTTCTCGAATTTTTCAAAAATACGAACCAAAAATAGTTATTATTTTCTCAATTTTGGATAATTGTTGGAATCAGCGGAAAAAGATAATTGACAAAACGATTTGGAAATACGAGGAATTAGGATTGAGGGAGTTTATTGTAGTTGTTTGTAGAATTTGTTGTTACCTGAACTCCGGATAAATCGGAAATATCGGTAAAGCGGTTGGTAGAGGCGGTTGATTTTTGCTGCAATTGTAAGGAATAAACTCCACCGCGTGAAAAAAAGCCACACGGTACGGTGAGGGAGATATTGCCGGTGAAATTGGTTGAGCGTGTAATTGGCACTTCACCCACGAATTCTGATGTAAAACCATCGAGATGCATGACTCTGTACGATCGAAACAAATTTGAAAATAAAGCTTCAAATAAACGTCGGACCAACGAAAAAAAAAATCAAAATTCTAATTAATTATTAAATAAAAAACCAAAAAAAAAACCAAATTAATAAAATTAAAAAAAAAGTTAAATGAGCCGAAAAAATGTAAGAAGATTATGAAATTGCTCGAGTTTGAATTTTCACTTTTCGTTGATAAATTGAATTGGTCAAAATGCTAATTAATTATTGAGTGAATCAAATTAATCGGCATTGCGATTAAAAGAACAAAATGAGTTGAAAAAATGTGAAAAATTATCAAATTGATCGAAAAAAAAATAAAAATAAATGAAGAAAAATGTTTTTTGTTTCTTTATGAAAACGAGACGAACCTCAATACGAGAGAGTCGGATTTGGAATTGTCACATTTCGTAGATGAATTCTCGTTGCCGTGATCGTCCTCGATTGAAAAATCAATGTCATCCGTGTTGGTGCTGGAGGAAATAGCCGAGGTGGTAGTAATAGTCGTGGGGTTGTTTGGGATGGTGGTGGTTGGTGGTTCTTGGGTCGATGTCTTGGTGGCTCGTTCCTGGGACGGTAATTCGAGAATGAGAACGGCGAGATCGCCGGAGAGAGCGGTGTGGGATGCAGCAACGATTAGCCTGGAGAATAAATTGTTCTCCATCGCCATTGCAGAGCTCATCGTGCCTGGAAAACAAAAAAAAAATGAAAAATAAATTTCAAAAGAGAGCCAACAAAATTAAACTGCAATCTCTTGGCTAATTTTTCGCTGGTTGAAATATTTCACTAAAAACGTAAAGTAGAACGAAAAAAAAATGAAAAAGACGATAAAAAAAATCGAAAAAAAAGGAAAACGAAATATTCTCTACATTTTTTGCGATCGTTGGAATTCCCTCGAGTTTTTCCATCGTGGCGGCCGAGGAAATGACGTTTTCCTAGGTAAACGCGATAAACGTCCATTTCCGGTTGTAACGTCGAATAGATTGAAAGGAGAAGGCTATGAGGGAGAGGGAGGAGCGGAAGGGTTGGTGACAGGAGACAGAGCGAAGCGTTTCAAGGCAAATATATGGAGCAAAATGTGTCACCACGTCGTTGCATTAAAAATAAAAATAAAAATAGAGTTCCTTCCATTTTTCATCCAATTTTCAAGCTCTATCTTATGGAGTCATGGGGAATAAGAATTTTCTCCATAAATCCCTTGGAGATACCATTTTTCCAGTCTCTAAAATCCTGACGTTGGAATTTCCTTATTATTTTTAGCAATTGCCTCGAATTGTTTCGTGAATCATACGCGGATTATCCGAGAGAACAAGAACGTGTATGAGATCGGGTTAATGGGATTCGAGGATTGGGGATGTGCCATTGCAATGGTAGAAATTGTCCGTTCTCCCGATCGCTCTATTCCCGTTGAATAATTGATAGAACAAACAGTTTGCCGAATCTCCCTTGATAGAGAGTATCGAGTCCACGAGAATTCCCATGAAATTTCCATTACATTGATATAGATTATCGAGTCGTATCGGTTTCCATGGGCCCCCATGAATATTATATGGGGTTCCATGGAAATGCTATGGGGTCCCATGAAAATTTTATGGGAAAATGATTTTTCAGCCGTAAAAATTGTCGATCGAGCTTAAAATTCGAATCGGGAAAACGAGTGGCTGAGAAATTTATTGAAAATTGCTGAGAGGGAAAAATGCGTGCTCGTTTGAAAAAACGCAGTGCCAGCAGCGCAGCCCCCGGCAAATGGTAATTTGTTTTCCGCCCGCGAAAGCATCAACCATTTCATCGTCTTATTCCTCGAACGAGGAAATATTTACAAAGACGCGAAGCTCGAGAGGTCGGAATAAGTGGTCACGAGAGAAAAGGCCCCAAGGCCGGAAGGACCATGGGGTTGCGGTAGAGTAACGTACGTTTTGGAAAATCTAAAAGAATCCATCGTCTATGTGTGGGTGTGTACTACGGTGCGGCGACGAGGTCGAACCTTCACCTCGGTCTCTCGGGTAATATTAGACGCGTGACGCGCGATATACTCCGAAAGCTCCATACGCCAGTGGATAGCGGACGAACGGATCGTCCGGGCGAACGAGGGAAAGGAAAAAAAAAGAAGAAAAAAGTAAAACGTGGAGGTGGTCAAGGATGCAGCAGCAACTCTTCAAACCCACCCCCCTCGTTCTTATTCCTTTTTTTTACTCCCCACCCTTTGTCCTGTTAATAACAACAACAATAATAATGGTAAATGAACTTTTGCGAGGGATAAATCAGCGTCAGGCAAATTCAGCGCTCGCAGGAATGAATAATTTAGACCGGAAGTGCGATGCGAGTTGCCGAGGCTCTGCTCTGGCAATTGGGGCAATGAGGATGCCTTACTGATTCGGAGATAGGCAGCAGCAGACGGTGAGCAGCAGGAAAAGGGCTAAGAGGGGGATGCAGGGGGGATCAGGGAAACAGGAGTCTCGATCACGAATGTCCGGTGCCTTGAACCTCATAAATACACCGATTACCTCGCTAATCGGGATTAACGAGTGCCATTAATTAAGCCGCGAGGATAACAATGCATTGCGCGTCCACTGAACCAGGTGTGTGTCTGACTAAAACACAGCCTCGTACTACTTAAACGATTAACGCTCGTCGGGCACGCCTATTATTTCCTCGGCACGTAGAAATATGCTGAAAAATTATTATGCATCGAGACTTTTGAACTTTCGCATAATTTCGAGTTATCGCCATGCAAAAAACTCAAATTTTGGCAAAATATTCGACCGAGCCCATTAATTTTGAAAATAATTAATTCGATACGAGAAAAAACAAAAATTCATATAAATAATTAAAATTGATTATGAAAATAATGAATTGTGGTCAAAATGTAAATTAATCGAATTAATAATCAAAATAATTGATGAAAAAAATATTTTTCATCAAATTTCGACCATTTCGTGGACGTGGATATTTACTGGCTTTTCTTGTCCATGGGAAACGGGAAATGGTTGGTACGCGCACGTGCTGTGGACGATCTCGTGGGATTTAGTCACGAACTTTGCGGAGCGAGAGAAAAAGATGGCAGACCGGAGAGGAAAAAGTAATTCGTCTACTTCGACGACTTTCGATCGATGTTTGTGTGTCTGTGTGGTGGATGATGCACATTTGTTTGTGGGTATGTGTGAGCCGATTGGAGGGGATGAAAAAGTTTTAAATTGACCGAGCGCGATGCTTGGACTGGAAAGTCCAAGAATCCCTGAGGACGCGATGTCATCTCGTTTTTTTGTTTTTTCCAACTTTTTGCTTTTTGCGTCTCAGACGACGTCACACGAGGCGAATAAATGAAACTTTTTGCTCGACAGGTTGACAAAAATGATGAAAACCGAATCGATCCAGATCGGGCCTCGGAATAATTGGCAAATCCTCGCGAAGGAACATCCTCACCAGGAATTTCGGAGTAACCTTCCGTGTTAAGGGACGCAAAGAAAAATATGAGATCTAGTCTCGTCCCAGCTAAAGTTTATCTCGTGCAGACTCCCGTACGAGCACCACAGTCTCTGTCCCATTGTTGTGGCATTTTGGGACATGACACACAGCTCTGTGGTAAATCTCTTCCTCCCTTGTCTCGGAGCTTCCAGTCGTCAAGTACGGAAGGACCAAAATATATAAAGAGAGAGAGAGAGAGAGAGAGAGCACGATGAGCCAAAATTTCGTATTCGACGAGTTTGTATTCGACTCTAACTTTCAAATACTTTGAGCACGTCGTTCGTAACTCGCTGGAGGAGAACAGGGGAGGGGGAGATATATATTTCCAGGGATTCTCCAATTATTCATCCGCTTTCGTCCGGTTACAATTATTATTATAATAATTGATTCATTTAATTAACAAAATTTTCCGTTTTTTTTTTTTTTTTTTAACATATTACACTTTTTTTTTAACATTGAATAGGGAAAATAAAAAATGACGTAAAATTGCAAATCAGCCATTTGTAAAAGTCAATATTTCGGTCGGAAAGTTTGAAAAGGGGATGAAGCGAAATAGTAGGATTTGTGCGGAGAGAGAAGCAAAAAGGCTGTCGGGGTTTGTATAGATAGAGGAAAAGTGTATATCGCGGAGGAGACTCCGAAGCCGCATGTGCGCCTAATGGAGTCGCTACGCGAAGCCTTAGGATTCGAGCCTGGTAATCCGAGACACGGAGCCAGAGGAGTTTCCAAATATAACATGCATCTCGATCCTCAGGCCTCATACAATTTATAGACCTTTGATTAAACATCGATATACATACGTACGGATGAATGCGGACACATTGCGAGTTTCCGAGACTCGGAAATGTGAGCAAAAAAATTAAAATAGACTAAGACAAAAGTAAATTAAAAATCCCCAAGATTTTTCACAATTTTCTAATCGTCGTAAAAACTTGGATAAACAATAATTGTCAATTATTTTACCATCAAATTTTTAGTCTGGACAATATTGAGCGACCAATAGTTCCGCAGAATTAACTTGCTTTTTGTTAATTGCTCTGCAAATTCCAATTAATCGAGACATTTTTTCTATTTTTTTTGTTTTGTTGTTTTTTTTTCCACTACAATCGACGCCTATAATTTCCCAAACGATTAGTCCAAATATTATAAATTTTATATCTAAAATAAAATGATTAAGTAAATTAATGAAATTAATTCAAAAAATATTCATCAATTTAACAAAATTTTCTAGACTTGATAAAATTTGCAAATTTTACATTGGATAATTAAGAAAATATATGAAATTAATTAAAAAAATTGCTTTTATTTGACGAAAATGAAAAAAAAAAAAAAAGAAAAAATCGTGACACCGTTTTATTTTTTTGTCCCTATCTCATTATGTACGTTAGTTATTATTTTAACTGAATTGCATAAAATTAATGAAAAAAATTGCTGTAGTTTGACGATAATTAAAAAAATTTGACGGCCTTTTATTTTTTCGTCTCCGTTTCAGGTGATGGATGTCATAAAGAAGAAATGATTTCGAGGTAGTACGGTCGAGTGTATTCCATAAATCAGCGGGCGCGAAAGGAAGGAATTAAGGGGTAAGGCGAGTCTCGTGCGAGTTTCTCTCTCGGTGTATATGCACAAGCGAGGAATTTCATTATCCTGTGGGGCTTAATTCCAGGAAGGATGGCTCAAAGGTGGACGATTTAATCATTAATGAATCTTGGTATATAGTTTTTGGGGAGAGGGTGGGGGGTGGTGTAGCGAGAGGGATGCTGTATGGACGTGGATGAATCTCCGGAGTCTGAAGCTCTGTTGGCGAGGCGGCGGTAACTTGTCCGGTATGAGGCAAATGTGGATGGGAATTGGTGTGTTTCCTGGAGGCTTTATCCTCGAGGCTTGAGCAAGGCAACTCTGACCCTTAATGTACGAGTATATTCCGACCAAGTGGCGAGCTCATCATTCGAGACTCAACACTATAGACGTGCATACGCGATCGCCAACTTAAACGCCAGACCGAGCTTTACCGACAAATCAAACTTGTTATAGTTTCCTCCTAACTGTCTCAACTAACATTTTCCGGACCCCTTAAGGCGAAAACGAGAGATAGAGAGAGGGTGGGGTGGGGTGGGGGGGGGGGGGAGATCGATCGATTTATTGAATAAATGTTTTTTGGTATTTGTAATAATAATAATCGAAGATGACCTCATGAAAAGTGAAAAATTATGGGAGAAAAGATGAAAAAATAAAATAACAAAATTCATTCAAAATATAGAATGAAAAAATTTAATAAAAATATGAAATAAAATATGGAGAGAGAGAGAGAGAGAGAGAGAGAGAGAGAGAGGGAAATTATGTAAAAGCCCGCAGGGGCCTACTGTGGAGATTAAATGCAAAAAAAAAATATATATATATATATATGAAAAATTTGGAATGAAATTTGTTGAGCTTGAAATTAAAAACTAGAACCTAATAAGGGCGAGAGAGCAAGAGAGCCTGGATATTTGCAAACGTCGAGGATCGCGGAAAAGGGTTTAATGTTGGTAGAAAAAATGTAAAAAATATAGGTAATAAAAAGTTGAAAGTAAAGAGAGGGGAGAGGGGAAGGTAACGAATGTGTGGGATGCATGGTGAAATATTGGATATTTTCGTTTCATGTGGGTTAAGTAAAGATTGACCCTCGAGGCTCGAGTCAAGCTGTGCGGTAGACGAAATTCCCAGGCGGGAAGAATGAGTCAAGTGACAAACGAAGCGTAACAAAATCGAAGCCTTTCGATCGGGAAACCGCAGAATTTCGTAAATACTCTTTGAACAGGGGTCGCAGTGATAAATCGTAATTATCATCGAAAATTCGAAAAATTCCAACATTTTCACTGAAAACAAAAAAAAACAAATAAAAATGACACTTTTATTGGTAATTCGAACATTTTTGCTCAAAATTTGAAATTTTTTTATGAAAATTGAAAATTTTGTGGTGAAAAAGAAGAAAAAAAAGTTATAATTTAAAAAAAGGATAAAAAATGAAAAAAAAATGTAATTATTATATTGAAAATGATGAATGGCGAGTGTCTAGAGCGAGATTCATTAACCGCGTGGATAAAATGGATTCGTTTAATTTTGCGGTGAAGTTTTGTTTAGTACAAACATAGAGCAATTGCAATTTGAATGAGCGATCTCCGAGTAACCGCAAGTGCATGTGTGTGGAGGGTGTGTGTAAGTACGTGGTGATGTCACGAAGCATGAGAAATAACGTCGGTTTTGGTTGCGGGGGGCAGGACGAACGGAGGGAAAAGCCGCAGGAACCGGCCGCGCGGTATTGAGAGGAAAATCGTCGACGTTCTCGCTTCATTTTTTTCCTCATTTTTTATGAAAAAAAAAAGAAAAAATTGCTCATTTTTTTTGTTTTTCTTTTTTTTCTTCGTTTAACGAGAAGTAAAAATGAAGTAATAAACGGCTGAGTCAGAGTTCACCTGTTCAAGAAGACGTCAAAGTGTCTCGAGGGTGAAAGAGGACACCACCCTGCCTAGAACTGGAAACTCCATAAGGGTCGCTAACGCCAAAGAGCCAGGAGAACGAGCAGGGAAGGGTGGAGGGGAGGGGGGGGGGGGGGGGGAAAAAAGGCGAAGGTGTAAAAGGTTTGTTAAAAGGAGAGTCTTAATGACTCGTTGCATGGTCTTTCTGCTCGAGTGCACAAGTTCAACATTAAATCATCTATATAGAGAGCGGGTACAAAGAAGCACCAGGTAAGAAACTTTTCATCGATAATGAAAAGGTTGGAGGAAGCTCGCAAGACTTTCCAACCGAGACTTTCCAATTTTCATCGACGGTGTGATAAAATAACACGAGCCAGAGTATGAAATATATATATATATATATATTTGTCTTTTTCACTCTTTAATTATCGCCATTAATGAATATTTTCTATGGAAGCTCCGCGACCCCTGAAATGATATTTAGTTCAGGCTCGCGCGCGCGTCGACATTGAAGAATCGTCCGAATGCATACACATTTTTTGCATTCCGATTCGCTCAACAGGTCCTCCACTGCGTTTGCCATTTCTCTTTTCTTTCCATTTTCATTAATTTTTTATTTCTTTTATTTCTTATATTTTATTTATTTAAAAAAATTTTTTTCGTTATTTTTTTAATTTTTCGAGACAAAATGTGTTTAAAGAAAAAAATGGGGCGTAGGACTGTGGCTTTAAATGAAAATTAAGAGGCGAAAAGTCGTTGGCAGGAGTGAGAGGAGGGAGGGAGGGACGAGAGGGCAGAGGGAAAGCAGGTGACGTGAAGAAATGGATAACGGATCAATTGAAGCATCGGAGATGATAAAAAAGGGCTCGATTTCATCGGATTATTCCGAGGGGTCTGTTGCAGCATCGGGGGAATTTAATTTCCGATAGTCCGGACGCGATTTATGCTCGACTGGACTTTTATCGTTGGGCTCATGCGATCCAAGTACTTTGTAAAGTATTCAGTGTTTGGAAGAAAATGCCAAAAAAAAATTGAATTGAAAAAAAAAAAAAACAAAAAAAAGATTTTTTTTTTAAATAAATCGAGAATCGATTTTTTTGCTGATCATTCGATTCGATGGATAAATTAATTAATTTTATTATCAATTGATTGTCAATAATAATTAATAGAACTCAATTAATTTTATTAATTTTAATTAATAAATTTTAAAAATAGTGGATTGAAAGAAAAAAAATTCAAAAGAAAAGGAAAAACTATTTTTTTTCTGTGCATTTGAATTAATTGCGATTTCCTCATTTTAGCAAATGACCTTTGGCCCAAAAATTAGAATCTCGAGTAAAGAAATCTCGTGTGTGACATTTTTCCTGCAGCCTCGACCTCAATCGACTCGCCTCACGTACGTCAAACTAATTTTTTGTCTCGTTGCAGTTTCACACTCAACAAGATACAAAAAAAGGGGGCAAAGTGGTAAAAAAGAATTCTCTGCGACAAGTTCAACAACGTAGATTGGTCGTGCGGTATCAACGACGGCGTCATGATCTGTTGAAAAGAGAGTCGCGAAAAACGTCAATTTATTCACAGCTTAAATTCATTTGCACTTTCCTCCTCATCCAGAGACGTTTTTTTTTATTTATTTTATTTTTTTCCTCAAATTTATTTATATCCGAGAAAGTGCACGTGTCGGGTGTCCTGAAATCCTTTTTATCAAGGATCCATGTAAGCCTCGAGAATTGAATAGAATTTGCGCAAAAAAAATGCGAAAATCAAGGTGAACATTTTTTTTTTTTTTTCAATAAAATTGAAAAAAAATTTTTTTTTCAATCCAGGCCGCGATCCTGCGTCTAAGAAATAATGAAATTTTGAATTCGGGACCGCCCGGTACATACCGGAGAACGTAATTAAAGCTGAAGATTGTCGGGATGGAAAAAAGTGAAGAAAAAAAAATAATAATAAAGACCGAACCGGAGGCTGCATTTGGTTGGGCACACACGTGATGATGCCTCTTTTCGTTTTATCCGGTGCTGCTGCATGCGAGGATTAAAATTGAGCTGGTCGAGACTCGTGAGTAGCGGATTTCCGGTCCGAAGGGATCGCGCGCGCGCGCGCGCACTTTAAAAGGTGAAAATTGCACGAAAAAAAGGGAAAAAAAATACAACGCCGTTACAAATTTAATATCCGACTGACAAAAAAATGTAAAAGAAAAAAAACGAAAAAAAAAAATGAGAAATGTCAAAATTTGGCGATTCGGGACTGTCGAGGCATTTTTTTTTTCTTGTACACTAGAGAAGAGTGTCGAGTGGCACGTGCTTAATGAAACGAGCACCCTTATCGTCTATTTCCGAGCCCTTATTTTTTTTTTTCACTCTTCCATGTTGGCCATTCTTCCGCGCACCCTTTCGCCCTCGATTTACTCAAGCAGCCTCGCAGAATCTCGCGACTCACCCGATTTCCGCAACTTTGCCCTCTTTTTTTTGGCCATTTTCCAGCTACTTCGCGAGCAGACAATCTGTATTTGCTCTGGAAGAGTGACGATGAGCTTTCTCGCTTTATTTTTTATTTTTTTCGCCCGGATCACCTGCGACCTTGTACAAGGGGGGGGGGGGGGGGGGGGGAAAAGACAGAGAGATGGTGATCGGGGAGGAGAATTTTTCTAGCCCCCCGCCGAAAAGGGGGGGGAGCTCGAAAAGAAAATAAAAACGAGGGAAACTGATTAAATTAGCGTAGAAAAAAAAAATTAAAAAAAGTTTCGACAACGTTTCGTCATCGATGTTGAAAAAAATAAAATAAAAATAAAAAAAAATACCCTCCGAAGGGTCGAATCTCGTGAATTCGTACAAACGAATAGAAAATAATAAAAAACACGGGCAATTGATTAAATTCGACAAATTTTTGTTTTTCGATTTTGAGAAGAAAAACAAAACGCCTTCGGAGGCTCGAATCTCATGGGCTCGCGAGCGTGAGCTGCGTATCGATCGCCCGGGCGAGACTGTTGACTCCGTTTTTTATTCTCGTTTCCTCGTTTTTTGTTTTGTTTTTTATTTATTTTTATTAAGAACCTCGAGACACGGGAAAAAGTATGTTAACGAGAATGCGGAGGAATATGGAACGGGGGCGGAGGGAAGGGGAGGGGGGGGGGGGAGAATGATAAGAAAAGAAATAAAGAAAATTCAAGCGACGCAGCGCTTTAAGGTTGGTCAAAGTTGGGGAAACGAAACGAGGAGAGGGCACAGAAAAAGTAAAAATAACTTTTTTATTTTTTTATTATTTTGTTGATTCGCGTAGTTCGCGATCGAATTTTTTTTCTAAAAAAAATTTCGAAAATAATGGAGGAACCTACTGTAGGGAGTTCTGGCTGAAAAAATAATTGTAGACGATTTCCAGCATCTCTTTCTATGAAATGCAAAATATTTCTGGCCTCTAGAATTTTGAAATAATTTTGTTTTTCATTTTTTTTTCGTCAAAAATCTGATAAATCGTGAGATGCTTTTTTCTTTTTTTTTTCTCCGGAACCTTCTTCTTTGTTCGTTCAAGAGGTTGTGAGGCTCGTAGGAAAGATTGGCAATGGCCATTACACGTCGATTCGCGTTCGTGGCTTTGTATTTTGGGCAATAAATATTTTTTTTTTGTTCCCGAAAGGGACGACGACCCAACGACCCTTCTCGTTCTTTTTGCCAATCCTGGCACACATACGCAGCTCCACGCGAGAAAACATAAGTAAATAAAATAACAGGCCACACGAGGAGGCGACCACGCTCCCATTTGGTCATTTATTTTCATTTTTTTCTACCCCAATTCATTGCCCCGCCTAATTCTTACGATAAATACATCGACAAAGGAGAAAAAAATTAATCGCAGATACTTGCTGTCCAACAACTCGAAGCAACACGATTCGCAGATCGTTCAGAAAGAAAAAGAAAACAAACAACCAAAAAAACTCAAATTTGCTTCAAAAACAAATTTCGACCCAAGAAAAAAACAAAAACAAAAACAAGAACGAAATTCTTTCGAAAAAACATTTAAAAAAAAGAATAAAATTCACTCGAAAAACGAGATCGAATAAATTCAAAAGTTGTAATTTAATTTACAAAAAAATCAAAGTTGCTCTAAAAAATAGTTTTGATTGGAAAAAACAAATTTTCCAAATAACAGCAAAAAAAAAAAACCAAAACGAAATTTCATTCGAAAGAATGGAATGAAAAAAATCAAATTCACAATTTGCAGACAATTTCAGAAACGACCTAAAATATAGATTTTTTTCCAAAATCGTTTATTGAGCACTGATAACAAATGATCCAATCGCCCTAGGAATTTTTCGCATGAATTAGAAGAAAAAAAATGCATTTCGTGTACTTCACCGCGAGTAGAAAACAAAACAAAAAAATATGGATTTTTTTTTTTTTTAATTCCAGACTGATTTCAAAGAAGAGTTGATAAAAAAATGACTAGGAGCATGTTCGAGGTATTTACTGAAAAGTAAGTGAAGCATTTAGTTGGGATGCTGTTGAAAAGAAATTGGACATAGAAAAAAGGATCGAAAGGTGGTGAATTGGTTGAAAAGGTTGTATAGGGGCGAAGGGAAAGGGGTTGATGGTTAGGAAGGGCTGAAAGAGGTTTAGAAAGAGTTAGTCCGAATAAGCAGCACGAGGCCTTTGGAATAAAAAGAGTGAGAGGCAAGAAAGTTTATTTATTCGGAACAAGCATGCGAGAGAGTCTCGTGACTCGATCGATCGATACCGAACGGCCATGCATGCACGTCGAGAAAAACTTTAATCCTGTGTTGCCAGCGAAACACGACCGAGCCGAACAACGATCGCAATACAAATATCGAATCTGCCATGAAATTACTTCGAGACACAAAGAAATGAAAAAAAAATTAATATTAAAATTGAATGAATAAGAAAAAAATAAAAGAAAATTGAGAAACTCACCGCATTTGAGAAAAATGAAAATGAGAACCCGCAACGGCGACCATCTGGACGACCAATTCATGTCCGATACGTCATCGGTCCACTCTTTTCAGCGACAGCCTCTGGAAAAAAAAATGAAAGCAAAACAAAAAAAATAACAAATATTTCGAATTTTTATTGACAATATTTTTCGCTTACGATTGCGACGGAGAATCGAGTTAACAATTGCCAGTCAATTCATTTAAAGCGTCTGTTTATTTATCGAATAAAGGAAAGTCGGACGAGGAATCGAGTGAGTCTCGTATTTTGATGGGCGTGTACGCAACAAGAGGCGGAAAGACCATACGGATGAATGAATATATCGTAAACATTTAGACGTCGAGTCGCGGGGATGGCTGGCAACACGATTCGCCACTACCAAGGCTTGCCAAACTCTTGTCAAATAGCTTGACCTTTTAGAGCGTTATCGAGTGTCTCGGCCGGATAATGCCCAAGGACACAGAAATTCCCAATGTTTATTTTCTCGTACAGCGGCCCAGCAGAGCTAGAGTGTTTGCTCGAGACGTTGGCTCGTGTTTGCCAGCCCCAACTTCCGCAAATTGAGCAATCCGATTCTCTAATGCTCCGTTCCTCCGGACAAAATGCCATTTCAATTATTCCCCAACAATATATGGAGATGAATATCATAAAATCTCTGCCTCCGAATTCTCGTCAAAATGGGGTGAAAAAAAAAAATCCTCCATTCGCATTTATTGGTCTCGGTTTTTTATTGTTATTGAGAAAAAAAAACATTAAGAAATTTTAACCCTCGATAGACACACATGGGTCTCGGAGACCGATATTCAACGAATGACCCAAATTTCTCGTTTTTCGTATCGATTACCATTTAATAATAAAGATGAAAAAAAAACAAAAACAAAAACATTTATTCATTACCCGATGCAGGCTCTTCTTTTTCCATAGACCCAAAACAACTTTCCTGAATTGTTTCCGATTTTTTGAATGACTAAAAAATCGATAGGACGTCCCAGACCCATGTGTGTCTACGGAGGTGAATTTTTCGTGCCACAGATCGTTAAATTGGCATCAACTATTAGTCACTAAAAGCCAAAAAGTCTTTTCGACCATTCCCAGATCGAATTAACTCCACGTTAATTATCGAAATAATTAATAAAAATGCATTTTTCACTAAATTGCATCGATGCCAACTTCAGTATTTCTTTTTCCCAGCGAAAAGTAAATAATCACGAGTTTGGTGTGTTGGTCGAGGAAGCTCCTATTTATTATTAGATTTTGCAATAACGTGCACGAGGCATGCAACTGCAGGGAGAGAGAGAGAAGGATTCGCCTCGATATGAGGGAGATGAGGAAAGCGCTGAGAATGCCAAGGATGCTTTGAGAATATTGAATATGTGAGGGACTGATAGGGTCGTGGGTATCTAACTCGGTTATAACTGATTCTGAGCATAACTGGCCGGAACAATGGTCTACGAGGAGAAGGAGGAGGAGGAGAGGGGTGGGGGGGGGGGTCAGGTGTAACGAAAGCTCGTTGAAAATTTCTCAGTGGTATGGGAATTTGATAACAAGGGAGTATAGGAGGAGAGAGAGGATGTGACGACACGTGGTACGACACGAATGCATTTGGGTTGGAGGTTCGAGGCTGAACATGCAAATTTTCGTTGTCTCCGGACTCGGTGTCTCGCTAAGTCTCGACGACCGGAGCAGCTTTTGCATGGGGAACGAGTCGAGCAAAAGGCTTTGGGTCTCGATGTACCCCGGAAAGCCCTCAAACTTATTGCGAGGTTTGAATTTTTCGACTGGAAGAGAAAAAAACCGGCAAATTTGCCGATTTTTTTTCTTCGGGACGAAAAAATGATCATTTTCTTGGAAAAAAAAAAAAAAACGTTTTCTTCAACCTCCTTGAAAACTGCACGAGCTTCGGTGTGTCTCGAGGCCACAGAAACTGAGATTAGCGAAAAAACAAACAAAAGGGCGAAATAAATAGACGTTTATTCAACATCGAGTAAAAAATAAAATCAACCTAATTAATTAGAATAATAGAGCAAGACTGCAAAGATTTCATGTGACGGTGAGAAAAAGCAAAAAAAAAAAAGTCCTGGAGCCTGTCGTGCCGCGTTGAAAATAATTGAAGCTTCGCTTTAATTATTATTAAAGCAAATGATGGGAAAAAAATACGAAAAATAAAAAAAATAAAAATAAATATAGAAATAAAATTGGAAAAAATGAAGAGAAAAATTTGGAATGAAAAAAAAAATGCGAAAATAAACGAAAAGATTAATGCACGCATAGTTGGCTATAAAAAGAGAGAGAGAGAGAGAGAGAGAGAGAGAGAAAATATAATATAATGTCTCGTTAAACCGGGAATCTTGTCGGCGCGAATGGGAATGAGGAAAGAAATAAGGAATAAGACGCGAGGAAGTAGGACTGCATGCAACGAATTGTCACGTCTCTGAAAACGTGAATTTTCCGAGTAGCTCGGTTTTATCTTTTTGTTATCTGGACCGGGCGCGGGGCGACGAGTCTCTTTCGCCGTTGCCAGTTATCTCTCATTACCTCTACAAATATTATCTTCATTAAGGATTTTCGCGTATACGAAATGCTTTACGCGATGATGCCTCTGGCGAGGGTAAAATTGAAACATGCGCGTGGGATAAAACGATAAATGTGAGGAGGCGAGAAAAAATAAAATGAAGCGACGCAGCTAATTCGTTTGGAGGAGCTGGCGACGTTTGCAATTATTTAATCGCATTATCGGTATCGAGAAAATCCAAAAAATCGACCACCCCTTGAAAAAGGTTGAAAAAAATAGCAAACGTGCATGATCCGAAAAGGATGGAGAATCGAGTGAATGCTAAAAATTGGCCGGGCATCCCGGAGGAAAGGGAAAAAAACGAGGAAGGGTGAAAAAAAAGAAGAAAAAAACGGGGGTAGCAGCGGAAGAAACGAGGGATGCAAAAACCCTTTGAAACGTTTCTTCCACGTCCGTGATCAGCGGCAAACACGAGAAAAGCCCGAACGGGGTAGTTTACCCGAATACCCGGGTAGACCGAGGGCAAGGGGTGGGGGTAGTTTTTACGAAGGGTGTTCAGGGAACGATCAAAGTTGTTAGAAAGCTTGCTTTTGAGCGTGAGAAAATTTTGTCCCGAAGCTTTTTAGCGCGCTAAATAAATAAATAAATGAATAAATAAATAAATGGTTAATGAGACGTAAGGAATAAATGAAAAGAGGTCGCGTTTAGAAAAATGAGCGAATATCAACGTGTGTTGGAGAATTTTTGTTGTTTTTTTCTTGTTTATTTGCTCGGAAGAGGGTGAACGCTCGCGCGGTGCGCCGAGTAAATCCGGCCTCTCGTTTTACCGGCCGCCCCCGCGCGGCCAAGAAAATTACACGGAGAGCAAACTAATTTCGTCGGGTAGCCATAAAAGCGATGAGGCATTGGATATAAAAGCGAGAACAGGGGATTTCTCATGGCAAAGAAGAAATACATACGCGTCTGGCAAGGTGCGTGCGTGTACTACGATTCGATTTTAGCGGCGGCTCTTGCATCGAGCCAAGCCCCTTCCAGGGGATACTTTTCGTGGGATGAGTGAGTCGGAGGGCTAGACTCGTTTCGGCCGAGTCATTTACTACCGGAGCCTCCTGACTATTTCGACGTAAAAAGAAGCAACGTATTATATATGCGATAAAACTGCCGGAAAACCAAGACGCGCACGACATTTTGTTCGACGATAAAAAAAAAAAATAAAAAACATTCAAATTCGAATCACGAAATAATATCAAAAAACCAAAATGAAAAAGAAAAATTGAGCATAAAAAATTAAATTTAAAAAAATCAAATTAAATATTAAACATTGAAAATTCAAATTCGAATGAAAAATTGGAATAGAAAATTATGAATTAAGAATGAAAATGAAAAAAATAAAAAATAAGATGGAAAGTTGAATTTTTGGTGCGCAAATAAGATTTCGACTTTTGTTGCGTGCAAAAGTTGAGCATTTTCAAGTTTTAACGAGTGTGCTGGGTGTTGGCTAACGAGGCGCGTTAAATATTTTTGTCTAAGGAGGTCGAAGAAGGATCGCGCGTTCATCCCCTGTTGATCCAGACGCTCGCTCGTTTCGCGGCCCAGCATGAGCCCGAGGCATTCTCTTTGCATTATTTCGCGAATGGTTTTTACTCTGGCTCGAAGAGCAAACAACACCTGGGACCGGCCAGCCGGGGCGCAGACACTCTGGCACTTTCACGAGCATCAGCAATTTCGGACGCGACTCGGTCCTAACGAACCTTCCGAGTTTCGAAAATTCCTCCTTGACGCACGAGAATTATAACCAGAAACTTGATTACTCACGAAAATTTTCATTCAAATACTTTCATTATTTTTTTCAATTAAACGGACCAAGAGAAACATTCAAATTCTCTGAATAACGATCCAACGAAATTCCAAATATTAAACAAACTCCGGAGGATCGAACAAATTTCATTTTTCGACCCGCGAGCCTTGTTTATAATAATAACGAAAATTTCAATCTTCAAATTACCATTTTTCTTTTTTTAATTCAATTGAATGAAAAAAAAAAAAAAAAAAATTTAATAAATTTTTTAAAATTTTTTATAAAATGAAACTTTATTGTTATTATAAAATTTCACGGTTGGGGCCGAAGAATATGGAGTAGATTAAAATTGGTAAGAGACCCGAGGTCATGGAATTTTTATATTTTGCTATTTATAAGATTAATTAAAGTCAATGGGATTTGATGAAATGAAAAGTTTTAATTACAAAAAGGACAACAAGAAGAGATCGCGAAACTCAAAGGCAGCTCAAGGCAAATGCACTCTCTCCAAAGAAAATCTTTTCCAAAGAAAAAACTCGGGACACAGGATCCTACGACGATAAATTCAACGAGAGCCCTTTCCCTCTACCTCTGTAAAAATTCGATAAATAAAATGAAAAATAAAAAATAAATCAAAAATGAATTAAAAATGACAAACATTGATGAAAAAAAAAATAAGAAAAGAACAAAAAATTCAAACAAAAAAAAATGAAAAAATGAAAATAAAAAAAGAAAAAAAAGAAAAAGAAATGCCGAAAAAATAATGAAACGTGCTGGGTCGTTAATGCGTTGCAATTTTCCGAGAGTAGAGCGTAGTAGGATCATGACAAAGGCATTGCCCGATATATTTTCCCCAGCCGGATTTCTCTCTCTGGCTCGATTTCCGGGATGATTCTCGTTCGTTATTCCGAATCGTAATATCAAAACCGAACGTGAAAATTAATTCGTAAACGCGTTTCGGCGACGAATTTTTATGAAAAAGAAGAAAAAAAATGTATTTTTTTTCTTTCAGACGCTCAGTCTTTGGACGAAAGGGTTTTGCATGTTTAACAAACGAATTAAGGGGGCGAGACGCACGCGTCAGAGTGCACGCGATTAACGACGAGACTCTGTCTCCTTCGCTCAGTTTGTTTCGAGGCTTCGAAGAGAAAGAGAATCAGGCCGAAGCCAAAGGAGAAAAGAGAAAGAGGAAAAAAAATCCTTATCTCTGAGCCGGTCCACTCGGCACAGCCTTTTGCTTTATTTTTCCCTCGCCTTTTTATTTTTTTCTCTCTCTCTCTCTCTGTCTCTCGTTATTTCGCTCCGATAAGCCTCGTCGGGGGCGAGACATATACGCGCAATCTCCGAGCTCTGTTCACTGCTCAACACGCTTTTCTAAATTTACAGACCGCGCGCGTGTGTGTGTGTGTGTGTGTGTGTGTGTAAAAAAAAAAAAGAAAAAAAAAAAAGAAACGAAAGTGCAGCGAGCGAGTCCAAGGGGGCGAAAAAAAAATACAAAAAAAAAAAAACA
>JAPYYS010001476.1:0-19018 GCA_030522525.1 Campopleginae sp. 14b
TGTGTGCATGCTACGGGAGCAACAGTTCTTTGCTCCTGCGGCAGATCACGTTTGACATAAAACTTTTGTTGCAGCAGCAAAAAAATTTGTTGTCACTATGTTAACAAAGAAAATTTGTAACAGTAGCGTGGCGTACGCTGTCGCAACGCAAAGTATTCTCTCCGTGCATAAGTAATAAAAGGAGTTTCGAAATATCATGAGAAACGAAGTATAACGACGAATCACACGACAAAAATTTACATGCGAAAGTGCGTCGTGACTGAATGACGACGATGATGATCGAGATAAACATCAATTTCGCACCCCTTTCTGCTCTCCAATTCAATTCAATGCCCATAAACGTTAGTAATTTCGTTTCGTCCCGAATCCCCACGTACAGGGTGTGTGCATAGTAAATTCGATAATTTCTTAAACATTCCATGCTCATACAAGTAGCAAAGAATGGTATTTTCCTGAAGCGATATTTCAATTATGCAGTAGACATTTCCATGAAAGGACGGAAACGTTTTATAGTTGGAGAAAAATCAGAATATATAGTCGAATTTACAATAATTTCATGATCACCCAAACAATATGTTTAAATGATGAGTGCAACGATAAGTGATAGTCGAAATATTCCAAGAATATGTGGAGCCAAATTGGAATGCACGGTCCGGGCTGTTCGGGTACTTTTTAAATATTCCATCTTTCTATGGTGTTTGTTTCGATTTCGGCAATGGAAAAACGAGGTTTGAAAAATCGAAATAAAGAAAAAAAATAAATAAAGAAGAATGAGCATTTTCGGGATAAAATGTTTGCACGGAAAATGTTGACAACTCGGACACCCTGTGAGTGCATTAATTTCTCAGCGATAATTTCATATGTACATGATTTTTATTGAAATCTATGGGTGGGTTCGGCGATACGTATATATTTTAGTTGAATAAACCGGATGCTCTGTGAAGCTCTCTTGCTTTCTCGTAACCGCGCGAGCTTCATCGCGGATGTAATAAAGCTGCTGTGAAATAATTCCGCTTCATCACTCATTATCCGAGCTAGTTCGCAATCAGATTTACCAATTTATCGTATCCTCCATTCCCATAATCCACCTCCGGACGATACGAAAATGAACACACACAGAACTTAGATCTTCTACATGGACACACGTGTATTTAAAGCTTTGCAGCCTATAGGTAACGCATTGGATATGTAAAAAGACGAATAACGATCGAGGGAGGATGATTTGATTGAATTATTCAGAGGATCGTGAATAGCCTCCAGGTTGCTTTTGCTTAATCGTCACACCATCCAATTAGCTTACTTTGGTTTCATTAACGCCATGTATCTCTATATATTACTAATCCGTATTACGAGGCATTGATTAGCCTCCCATTGAGTAACGCGATATGAAGATTCTTTATTGGGCTCTTAATCAACAGGCTTCTGCTGCAAAATCATGACTTTCTGAACAAAAAGCCGGAGCCTCTTCGTAGGCGCATTGGCCTTTTTCATTTTTCATACCCAACTCAATATTTCCAGAAAATTTATTCATTGCATGTTTTGATATTTCTGCGCGAGTATGCGGTTTCGGGTTGGCATGCGCCAACTTAGTGGCTAATGATTTTTGTTTTTCTTGATTATTGATTATGTAAACGTAGAAAAAATATAAATTGGTATCAGGACTTCCGGAGCGTTATGAAATTTGATTTTGCTCGAAACTTATGATCAGTATGAAATTTCCTGATGGATTCTCACTTTTTCTTCTCCCATTAACGTTCATATGGTTCAACTATGGGAAAGATGATACGAAGAAGCCTCCGAGCTGTTTTCAAATCGAATTAAAGTGTCAACCAGACACTTTCTTGAAGATATCTTTTACCTGTTTCAGTATTTGCCACTGTCTTGCTATTTCTCCTTAATTATTTGACGCAACCCTCTTTTCCACCTGTTCGGAATGGAATAACGTCCGGGAATATTCGGAGTGAGTCCCCTTCGCGCCCCCCTATACCGAGGGGTTTGAATTCAATATTTAACCTTTCCATACGATTTTTCAAATATTTCTTTTCACAGAAACTTTGTCCTGGCAATCACAATCACGACGAAGAAACGATTAGAAAAATAGATGCAGCCATTTCGAAGTGATGCGGGGACAAACATTTAAAGCAATTGATTTATATTCATACCGATTAGATTCGAATATGAGGAACCGAATTCAAGGTCAGGCTCAGAATTTCATAAGGAGCATTAAGCCCCGTTGACCACGTGATAGTCGCAAGAACCATCGTTTCTTCTACAGTTTAAAAAAATGTCTACAAGTTCGAAAGGTGTCTCGCGTTGAAAAGTTTGAAAGAAGGTAAAAAAACGAGGGCGATACGAGTCTTCTCGTTAATTAGCAGCGATAGCGATGGCGCGGAGAGTCTCGTTCGCGCGTTCAAAGGTTATTAGCATCGAGTTTTCGTCGCTTACGACACTCACGATCGAATCTATTTACATTGGCCTAATTAACGAGACGTGAAAATAAAAGGCAGACTTGATTTTTCGGTCAACGTTGTTTGTTTTGTGAAAATAAACAACTGACCTTTAGAGCAGGAAGGCCAGGGACCACGTGGTGTTTTCTGGTAGAACGAATCTATCAGCAACTGGAACAGACGAAAGAAAATCAATTTTTGTTGGAAGAAAGTAAGAAATTTCTCATGGCAGGAGAAAACACAATGTTTCGCGTTACATCGAATCGAATATCTTCTTTTCCTCCTGCACACTCGCGCGCTTCTTCTTTCCTTTGATGGAACGAAAAGAAAGCGTAATAACAAACGTCGTTGAGAAACGAAAAATAAATAATGAAAAGCTAGACAGAACGGAGGAACGAAAAAACGCAGCAAAAAGGAAGAAAACTAAGGAAGAAGAAAAGAGACGAGAGCCACGAGACATTCGCTCACTTGACCCGTTTATCTAACGAGAAAGCATCAGAGAGACGTATAAATAAAGGACCAAGTGCATATGATGACCGAACAGTCACCGGCAGCAATTGTGCTGGACCAACGAAACGGAGATACGAAAAAGCTAGGAACACCGGAACAGCCCAATGAACAGAAGAAAACATTTTTCCTACAGTCGTGTCAACATTTTTTTGTCTCATTTCATTAATTAATTTATGCAACCGAAATTTTTATCCCTTATTGTCCATGATTTCAAATCTTTTTGGAAAGATAAAACCAACCAAGATTATATAAAGGTTGAGGTGCGACTTTCAATACACGTGGCGTATTTTTTTTCACTTTTTCAAAGTTACTACCTGCTGCGATAGGGATATCTTTAAGGGATATCTCCCGCAGTGAAAAGAGGTGGGGGATTATACGCGAGCAAGCTTTCCGACTTCGGCTCGATGTATGCTCGGAAGGATCGACCGATCGGTTATAGTGAAAAGTGCATATGAATAAAAAAACGAAAAATAAAGAAAATTGAATGTAATTTGGTGAGTGATTGTGCGCCCAACGAAGGAGTATTTGAATCTGCGAAGGACAGGCTTGCGAATGAAATTACTTGGAAATTTCAATTGGTAAATTCGGATACAGAGAGATCGAAGTTGAGGTTTGAAGAGCGTACTTGGACGTTTTGTCGTGGAACAATGTCCTGGTGAGTTATTAGCGAAGGAATTGCAAAGCCAATCGAACCAGAAGCGTGAAAACTTAGTGTCCCTCCGTAGCAATCCCCCGGGGGACGACAAAAGTTTCTCCGATAATTGGCTCAACTTTGATCGTTAATAACTCATCAGGAAATCATCATGTCGAAAAATGTCGGAGGACTTTTTGACAGGGAATTCAATTCCGAATAGAATGACCCTCGGGATTCTCATGTGCGTCCATAGACAGCACAGTTGTTGCAAATTCCGTTGAGCCTCTGAGATTCCGGCAGGGTGTAGCAGCAGCCGGGATTACAGATCGATATCGGTGGATCAAACCCTTCGAAACGACGGACGAGGCTGCGGTCGCGACATTATGGCGTTACTCCTTCTTTCTTCTGTTCCTTTTTTTGTCTGGACGACACAGACTCGTCCGCGAATCAGATAACCTTGGTCACCCTCTCGAGGTAGTCGTACACAGATCCATGACGCTATAGTCCGAGGGAAAATAAATACAAAACAGAGAAACGGCTCAACGGAGAGAGGATATGGAATCCTCAGGAGTGAAACTATTTTCCGGAGCCAAAAGCATTATTCTTTCCTGTATAGCCGGAAAAGCTAAAAGTAAGGGGGTCGAGTCGACCATCCAGAGCATGAGAAAATTCCATTTTTTTCTGTAAATTCATGACGAAAGCTGCACCTTTCAATACTCGGGGTTATTTTTTTTTTCAACTTTTTCAAATTTTCATATTTCTTAAATCAGAATTTGGAGAAAAAATCTGGCGGGAGCAAGGCTTTTCGAAATAAGAGAAACATATGAAGAACAACGACGAGGACATCGTAGCGATGATTATAACCGTAGGTTGGTACGACGTACGAGATTAATGAGTCACGTAGGAGGATAAAAGCTCGGTATCGAATGTCCCGTAAGCCTACGGAGGTACGCGAGTGTCTTGGTCATTATTACAGCATCTGTATAGTATAGAAGAGACGGGAGTCTCTGGCGAAGAGAATAGTCCGAGAGTTAAAAAGAGGCCTTGGAGCGATTCAGTATCGCGAAGCACGTAGGCATACGGAGCATAATGCATAGTAGTGTGACGTATATATAAAATATGTCTATACATATATCTCTATAGAGTTTGCACTCTTCCGTCATTGCACCGAAAGGTACAAGCCAGCGAGATAGATAAAAAGGGAGAAAGAGAGATGAGAAAGTCTCGGGACAACAAACTTCGTTCATGCTTCTCGTGAGATATCTTTCTCGTATAGTTTTTCCTCTATATATGTGTGTGTGAGTGTGCGGAGGAGAGTTCGGTGTGTAGGCGGAATTTAAACCTTGCGGACGAAGCAGGCAGGCACACGAATATCTACGGGGTGTCGCAGGATTGTCATGTAAACATGTGTCTGTTATGGTAGATGTATGGGATAAGGAAAAATGTGAGACCTAGATGGGCACAAAACACAATCGAGGATCGTTCGTTCCGATAGCCTCGTTGGCCTGTGCGCAAGGAAGGTGGTTATTCGCGAGAGCCTGCAAGCTTCGAGTCTCGTAATTCATAGTCCTCGAGTAGGCTGCTATTACAGGGAGTGTGCTCCGAGGAACGGTGTCTTGAGAGCAACAGAGAAAGCTTCACTCAGACTTTATAGTCGAATTTTGGCTCGAGGCACAAAAAAACTAGAACTGATGAGCACGAATGACCGATTCGGTGGGTACCAAAATACCGGACAGCAAAGAGGGAGAAAAAAAGAGATCCAAGTAATGGTTTCTGTCTGCGGAAGGAGGACATGGATTTGTGGTACGTCGGGTGGAGCCGGTCGTACGGAAAAACCTTTTGCTTCAATTAAGTCATCACCAACGTATAGGAACGTGCACGAGCACACATTCCGAGGAACGACGTGGAGATGCGAGGTTGGAGGCCTCGTGAGCAGGGCAAGGAAGCACCGAGATATAGAAAGAGGCAAAGGCCAAAAGGAGGAGGATAAAGAAAAGGAGAGAATTTTGTGGTACGTGGTTCGCGTGCCTTCTCGAGCCGGGCGGGCTTTCTCAACCAGCAAATTGGTTCGCTGCTCCCCTTCGCTCCCTTCCTCGCTCATCATTCTGCTCACTTACGCCTTTACCAATTTTCGGCTTCCCTGAAATTCGATCGCCTTTATCGGCCTCAATAAGCTTCCCCTTTCCCTCCTCCTCGCCTCTTATTCTCGCCCGTTCACGAATATTGTGAATTCTTCTCGACAAGATTCGAGAGACGATACGACACTCGCGAATGCATTCGAAAAAAAAACCTGCACACGTATGTTTACAAATGAAACCATTGAAACGTGTGTCGCGATCGTGCATTGGTGACTTTTTTCTAATAATGCCCGCGATGCCCCACTGACGCTCGAAAAAAAATAAAATTGCATAAATTTACAAAAAAAAAAAAAAAAACCTTTAATCGAAGAGAGCCAAAATTTCCTCCTTACCGATGAGGAGGAATCCTCCTCACCGAATATCCCAACTCCACATTCCATAAAAATTACGAATCTCTTTATTACTTAATAAATTGATAAAAACTTAATAAAAAAAATAAAATTCCATTCGATACGAATAAGGAGTCTGATAAATATGGGATTACGATAATAGACAGTTCGTGTACATTTCAATGGCGTATATTAAAAAAATTCTATCAGCACAAACGAAGCAAAAAAGTATTCTTCCGGTGTTTCGTAATAATTGAATTAAAAATTCATCCGCACGTAGCGGCAAAGTGCAGTAAAGTTATTCGCACAATTTCGTCATATACTCAAAGTTTACGCACGTCTCAACATTCGCACGTATGGAATATCTTTATTGGTGTGTAAATAGTAACAGCATTAAGAGATATCGTAGGGGCATGTGTATGTGTGCGCGTGGGTGTGTGTACACAATTGTAAGGAGGTCGGGCTAATCAGTGCATTGCCTACTCGAATCGCGTTCGCCGTAGCTCGACGTAGTACGTGGGCGTCGAACCAACGACGACGACGACGACGACGACGAGATCGGCCACAATTATATGTCGACAAGGCTCCGCGCGCAGTGGATAAGAGCGAAGTAGTGACTTTTTGTTTGGAAAAACGACGAAGGAAGTAAGAAAGGAAGAGAGAAGGAAAGGCGAGAGAGACTCGTTACTCTGGTTATTCCGAGAGACGCAAACTCTCGCGTCCCAATTATCGACAAACACAAATGTCTCTAACGCGCTCTCTTTATTTCTTGCATCGGTACAAAGTAAGAGAAACGTCTTTTTGTTTCGACGTTTATATAAACTTGGCAGCAATTTGACGGGGGCATCGTTAAAGGAAATTATGAATGATATATATTTTTTTGCTGTTTGGCTGCTTGTTGGAAACCACGGAAACCCAAAACATTCTGATTCATTATTTTTAACGGAATAGTTAACGAAAAAACTGAAATTTTAATCCCTTGCTCACTGTTTAGAAAATCGAGGGCGATGCGAACAATGTGGATGAGTGAAAAACGCGAAGTATTAACTTGAGGATATTTCTGAAGAAAAAGCCGATGGAATAAAAGTTCTGGCCATTTCCATGCATTTTTAATTTTCTCATTTTTATTTAGCCATTCGCTTATTTTTACGTATTTATCAACTTATACCACAAAAATGTGTTGGACATTTTTTTGTAACAAAAAATAGAATGAAGAATTCGAATATAAAGGCAAACAAAAAGAAGAATCTCAGACTCAAGGGGGTAATAGCTTTTGTACGTGCGAGACTCGCGGCTCACAGCTCCCGCCCGAGTGCAATTGGGCGATGCACTGAGGCAGAGGCGACACTAGCGTCACGAGTGTCAACAACATCGTATCACCGCGGATTCCAAGTCACGCTCGATTCTAATCCGTGGGGAAGCCGGAAAAATACATCGGCTTCAATTTCGTTTTCAATTTTTCCAAAATCTCTCAAATATCTATGGGCTTGGATTGATCGGAGAATTCATTTTGTGAGGGATGAAGAAAAATGTGTTTAAATATTTTTAAAAAATAAATCGTACATTGAAATTTTACTTGACGAAAAAATGGAAAATTATGAGAATAAATAAAAGCACAAAATATTATCCAGGAGTTGAAAAAATTTCCATAATCGTTGGCATCTGTTGAATTTTCTTCTGTTGGTTATGCAGGAAGTCGAGCGACGTGGATATTGCATGGACGCAGCAGCATTCCAAACATAAATTAAGTTTACGGACACGGTGACAAGAATACACACGAACGGTGTCACTTTTCCGAACCTATTCAAAAGAATTTTATTCTCGCTAGGGATTCGTAGATTTTCCACGACGCGACGCCACAGGAGCTGAGCAAAAACGACGCTTGGATTTTCTACCTGGGGCAGGTGCAGCCTTTCCTCGTTAAGAGCTATTCAACGAGCCAAATTTAGGGATGTCTTACCACCGGAAAAACGGATGTCACAAATGTTTTTCTTGTACCTCACATTTCGAGCTGCAGTCTCTACCGAAATTTCTCCCATCAAAAACGACAATTGCACAGTTAATTATTGCTAAAAATAACAATTATTAAATAATTCATTTTTTTTTCAATTCTACAAATGGATCAGACGCAAAATTATCGCCATTTTCGATTATGTTTTTTTTACATTTTTTTGTGGTTTCAGGAGAAATAGTTCTTTTCGCTTATTTTAGTTCGCGGAATTTAATTTCGTGAGGCTGAACGGAGTTTCAAGAAAGTGGGCAAAAAGAAAAAATCTCGTTGAGCAGATTTTTCGTGGCTGCAATTTCACTCGATAGTCGAGGAAATAGTGTATTTTCTCGACAAGATCGATGCAAGTTGAAAGACGAAGAGCGAGGAGACAAAAAAGTATGAGCATCAGGAGAATGGTGCGGCGGAGATGGAAAAGATTTTTCGTTCAAGGCTACAAAAGGGAACGGGCGGTTGGGAACCGATAAATCGAAGCTTTGAAGAGCCAATGATGGAGAAAGGGGAAGGCAAAGGGTAGGAGGGAAGAGCGTTCGGAAATAGCCTCTTTGAGAGGGTGACCAGAAGTTTGATAAGCCGCCTGGAAATGATACGTCCCATATGTAGCAGTGAAACGCACTTATGTATCCAGCACGATGCAAAAAAAAAGAAAGAAAAAATGGAAAATCGAGTGGCCACAGACTTTGGAGGTTTCCCGAGTGTTTATTTCAGGCTGATAATGTTTTGTCGTTCACAAAGACATTTTTCGAAAATAAACAATATTTCCATCCATTGCGGGCCGATAAAAAATAAATAAAAAATTATATTCAAAAATCGTTTATTAATTACGAATAAATTTTGAGGGCTGATAATTTGCTTGTCGCTCGAAAAAAGATTTTTCAAAAATGAACAATTTCGTTCCGGACCGATAAACTTATTGAAGAAAAAAAAAAAAAAAACCCTAGACCAAAATTGTTTTTTAATTACGAAAAAATGTTTCCGATTTTTTTTTTATTGATTCGCCGAGGTCGAGTGAAGTTCGTGGTTGTTATTTCTGTACTTTGGTAAGAATTCTTCGAACCTTTTCTTATTCGCTCGGTGCAGACACTTTTGATAAGCGAGAAACCGCGAGCGCAGATGCTCGGGACTATTTCGGGTTTGCCCGCGACGGGAACACGCTTGGAAATTGAATGCAGCGTCAAATCGTACTCTCAATAACGTTAAGGACAAAGAAATAAACTCGAAAGAAGAAGAAAAAAAAAAAAATTAACGAATTGCAGGTCGTGGGTGAATGAATGGCCGAACGTACGAATGAGATTTGCCAACATGTGCAGCACATGACGTCGCTACAAAATTAATCACTCCCTGGATTCGTCCTGCTCGGGCCATTAAATCTGACGAATGTTAAAAATGACCATGCGTAGCTTTGACCCAATGACGAGGGGCAATTTTTAACGTTATTGTTGAATTTATTTTCCGAATTTATTAATCAAATAAAATTGAAACATTTCTGAGGTTGTCGAATAAATTTGAAGTGCAAATAAAATCATTTTAAACGCACGAGAGACGAGAGAAGTTCAGTTCGGCAAAACAAAAGAAAAAAAAGGAGAAACTAACGAAAATACAGAAATTTACGCAAGTCACGTGGTTTGTGAGGTCGTGGGGACTTTTGATCAACGTAACGAAGGGCGGGAATATCAGAGAACACGCGAGGTCGACTAGGGGTAGCATTGGCAACGTACACGAGGATCTGGGAGGAGAGAGAGGCAGATGAACTTGTTTTCCATAGGGATGTTGGAAGTGGAGGAGAGGAGGGTGGCCTGTCATCAACACTTCCGGACAAGCCTTGCTGATTAATATACGCTTGTTCGTATCTGACGGCCACTCTGTCATCCCCTGCCTAAAGGAGATCTCGAGCCTTTTCCTTGCCTGCCCTGCTCTCAGCTGGAAATTTCGTCCAAAAAATCGTCTCAAAAGTTCGATGCCCCCATAAAACCCAAAGATTGTAGGTGATTCGATAACGAAAGTCTTCACAGACTCCGTGAGGTACAGCGAAAATTGGAGAGCCTGGAAAAACAGAGGAATTTTTGTTTTCTCTATTTTTATTCAATTTTCGTGGTTATTTAATTTTCATGTTTCATATGGAATGTCGTCATCAATTTTTACCATTATCTTGATGAGATTTAATTTTTTTGAAACCCTCAAAACCGTCATTTGAAAGCATGAAGATTTAAATGCAATGATTTTTTAGATTAAACGAAATGTCAAAAAAGAAATCGAGGCAATTCGGAAAATCTTTAAAATGCCGAGTGGGTAAAACATTTTTCTTTCAACCCCAACGATGAGAGCTTCAATATCGAATAAATGAATGCGCCAACGTAAATACATGTTCAAATAATTACGTATAGATACATAGATTGCATTAGTTTGTAGGTAATTATATATAGAAACGTGATCGAGTTTGCAGCAAAGCTTTGGTGTGTGGAGCAAATTTATTTATGCAAACACACGTTTGTCAGTTTGGCCAACGCGCGGATAATTCTCTGTATATCCAGCACGGGTGCATGCATGCATGAATGCTATCACATTATCGTACACGTAACAACAATAATAACAATAATCCATATAGCCGAAAGCCCGTAAATTCGACTTTTGGCTTCATTAACGATTTGTTAAGCTCGTACTCCAGCTGAGCTCGTAAAACTTACGGAAACAAACAATATCGTCAACGGTGCTGGGAATTCATTCATAATCCTGAAAATATAAATATTCAATACATTTTTTTTTTTTAATTAAAAAAAAACTAATAAAAAAAATTTAAGGAGCAACGTTAAATTTACGAAACACATAAAATTTTCATTTTTCTTATGTACGAAGACCATCGGTGGTCGGCTACGGGTTAAGTAGATCAATTGAAAATATTATTCGCAAGAGAGCAGAGTGGCGCAGTGGAAGCGTGCTGGGCCCATAACCCAGAGGTCCGTGGATCGAAACCACGCTCTGCTATGTTATTTTTTTTTTTACTTTATTGTTGCCGTAAATATTGATTCACGGATTCTGTATCATTTTTCCATCATACGAAACAATTGAATCGATAAACAATAATAAAAATCCACACCAGCGTTAATCATTGTGCATCAGGATTTTATTCTGGTTCAATCGACAACGAAGAATCGAGACAAGAAAAGGTGTTAGAAAAAAAAAAAATTTGCAGAAATATTTAGTGCATAATCGACTCTTGTTAACTAAAGCCTGGTGCTCACCGCAAATAATTATTTAAAATTTTCAATAACCAGTGAGGATACGAACGCATGCAAAAAATTAAAATTTCAATTCATATTTATTACTTTCGTATTTCAATGTATATTTAAAAAGTATAAGTTAAAATTTGTATTCTTTGTGAACAAATTTTTTTTTTTTTTTTAATCAATTTTTTGTTAAAATTAAATTAAATAAATTTAAAATATTAAAAATAAAAGTATAAATTTGAATTTATATTACTCATAAATATCAATGTCAATTTATATTTTTTACGTCATTTTATAAATCATAATTGAAAGAAGAAAAAGTGAATAGATTATTTTTAAAAATTTACCAGACCCTGGTGCTCACCAAAAACGATAATGCGAAAATTTCAATAACGAATGAGGAAACGAATAACGTGCAAAAAATATATGGAGGGGCATGTGTGGCTGTTAAATTAAAGGAAAGGCTTTCTACGGATGGTCGTGAATGATTGAGAATAGCGGTAGAACATACGTGAAAACGAGTGAGCAGAAGCTCTACGTGCGGTGTACCGAATAAACGAGGGCTACCGTCCAAAATTCATTTTCACACGCGGCCTGTTCTCACCTTCTCTGGCCTCAGGGTCTTGTCACGTACGCAGAGGATCCCGAACACACACACAGATATATAAATATACAAGTTCGGGGATGTTTATATGCGCGATTTCAGCCCTTGACAAAGGAAAGAGAGAAAAAAAAGGAAACGAAACAAAAACTAAAAAGACAAACATGCGGAACGTGAGGAATAAAAAAAATAGAGATAAAAATTCCGGGCGATGCAACAGTAGCCTCTCTTCTTCCTCGCGCGAGCCAACGGTGTACGAATAATTCGAAGAGCGACCACGACTTCCCTCTGCTGCGCTCCATCCCACCCCAACTCTTACCCCTTTCCTCTATTCTTTCGTCCTTCGCCTGCCCCCCCCCCCTTTCCTCTCTTTTTCTCTTTATCTCGTAAACGAGCGACCATGCGAAAAAGATTTTTATTGCTCGGCATTCCGACTGTTTTTACTGTTTTCAATCCCGGAGCGTGCTTACTTTGCAGTTCGTTTATTTCCAATTGCTAGAATCGTTCGCACAACACACAAGTTTATTCAAACGCGTGTAACGTCGCAATGAACCTGTAAATATTAAAATAAACCAACAAATTATGTAATTCGTATGGCATTAAGCACAAATATCAAATTAGTTTGCAATCATCGAATAATCGTAATGGAAATGCCACAGGAAAGCCCGAGTCGTCGTATAAAACTGCGCAAAAATGTTACTAACGTCGAAGTTTCCATCGTTGAAATCCAACGGACACCAGCATTTTATACTATTCTGGAAAATCTGAGCTAAAAATTAACACGCAGTGTCCGTATATGACAATTTTTGAAAATCAAAGACTGAATGTTTCCGGTTCGATAGATTCTACTGAAAAAATCCATGCCCTTGAAGTTAATGCGTTCCTGAATTCTGGGGTATATTTTCTTTCACCACACTGGGTCTGCGAGACCCATTGGGTCCGGCAGACCCAGTGTGGTTTCTTACTGATTGGGTCTGAGGGACCCAGTGTGGTTTGTCACTCATTGGGTCTGAGAGACCCAGTGTGGCCTCTTACTTATTGGGTCCGAGAGACCCAGTGAACTGAACTAAAGGAGATTCCGAAATTTAGAAAAAATGGTGAATGGATGAAATATTGTTTGGACAACTTCAACGATGCGAACTTTACTGTCGTCGAATTTGATCAGTTTCCGAAAACGCGAAGAAAAACTGAAGTTATCGGATATCCAAAAACTGTCTGTTCATCGAATTATTTTGTGTTTTTTCGAAAAAAAACAATTGCGTCGTACAATATCCTCAATTATTCGGGAGGAATTTTCTTTTTCCAGCACAGTCTGTATAAGCCTTGCAAATTGATTTTATGTGAATAATCGAGACAATATCGATAAATGAATATACAACGGATAATAGTAGAACTGGATATGGTAATTATTAAGCAACTTAGTCATGTTTAATTATTGTTTTCGATGGTCTTCTCGAGCTGACCAATTATGCACAATGTTGGCGATCCCGAGGTATACATGCATGCGTTATGCAACTTCATAATTAGCTTCGCAACTGGAATAACGATGCAATCGCTGGCTCATTACGGGGGGCAGTATTATTTCTGTATTTGGAAATTTAAATTGGGAGAGAATCGATGATGTTACGTGGTAATGGAAATTTCGATATTTCTGGATGGGAGGGAAAGTTTGACGTAGCCATCATCGTCATGAACGAAGAGTGAACTGTTATGAAATTAATCAGGCAATCACACGTGGATGTTGGTGTCATTATTCCTGTATGAAAAAGCAGATCCAAATATGCCAGTTAAGGGTCCACCCCCGATTTTCAGATTTTATCATAAAAGCTGAATGTTCAATCGCACCAGACAATTCAAAATGTTCAACATTAAACAGCAGCTCCATATGCAAGTTTAAACAAAAAATGAAAAAAAACGTGTAACTTCTAAATTAGCAAATAATTTGAAAAATGATTGGTAAAACGTGGTCGGGGTCAGGATGACCCAGAGTATCCGAGAAATAATAAAATTTCCAAAAGTCGCGGCGGCATTTTCAAAAATATTTTTTTTTTTAAAACGTTTCATTTGAAAAAATCAACACACCACAAAGTCAACGACTGCAATAACTTTGAAACCTCAAATGAATGGAGAGTATTGCAGAGACCCTTCGAATTTGTTTCCTCTACAAATACCCGAGATATGAGAAGCAAAACGAAACAGACGCACGCGATTCACGGTGCGATAAAAAGTCATCTGATCCGTGGATGGTTAATGATCCTTTAATTACGAATTCAATATGCAGAACACACTTTGCATAAAATTTATAGCATAATCCGAGTTTATTTACCAAGTAATGAAAATAATAAATTCTAATAGCTTCGACGAGCGTAATTAATGATTATTCATTACGAAATACACCTAATGATTTACTATTAAATTGTTCTAATTATTATAATATTCGACGACCTCCTTTGAAAGAATTTTCATTATTATCATTATTATTATTATTATTATCATTATTATTATTATTATTATTATTATCATTATTATTGCAGAGTAGGTTCGCGAACAGATAAATTCTCTCGTCGAGGCTAGCAATTATCCGGAGAGATTATATATCGATCGGCAGATCTCATGATGGTACACCTTCGGCATTGCTTTTTTTCAAACCTTTTTTTTTTTATGATGTTTTCTACTTTTTTATTCTTCGACACTTTCCAATGGTTGTTTTGCATTTTCACCGCACGAACAGCTCGCCGTTCTAAACGCGAGCACACACACACGCGCGCCCGTGTATGCAGATAGACGGTACGGACGTATTTAATAATAATAAATCAGTTGCTCCTCCATCATCGGAGCGAGTATCGCGAACGAGATTCGCGATCGATATAAACGGTCGAAGTGAACCTTGTTCGTTAAAATTCTCAGTTTTTTTTTTTCTTCGTCCCTATAACTTTTTATATATTGCGTTTTCTATAATATACATCGTGAGGACTCGCGTATGCACGTGTATGGGGTTTTGAGATAACCTCACGGTACGTATACAAAGAATGTGCCGCCACTTGGCCAGTCCCTCGATCTTCACACTCGCTGTGTGCGTGCAAGTGCATGTGCGGCATCGTATTATGCATCGAGATCTCGTTTCGAGGAGGAGAGCTTTGCGCTGCCTCTTATTCTCGATAAGGAGCGTTTTAATTGGCGGTAGCAGCACCGCGCTCGAGACTTTATTTATATCCATAGCGGAGATTTGCATCCTCACGTGTAACCCTCCGCCGTCAGGTAAACGCCAAAAGTGTTATCACACGTGTGTGAATACACGTAGAGGAGATCTCGAATCTTAATCTCAAAATTTAGATAATGGATCTAGGAAATTTCGTCGGATCGTCGAGGAGAACAAAAGTGAAAATTTGCGTTTAAATAAGAAAGGAAATTTCGATGCAAATCATTTCATCGAAGTGTTTTATATTTTTTGCCGATCTTAAGACAGTAAAGTTAGGAAATTCTGAGAGGGGAAGAAAAAAAAGGACAAGCCGGACGATTGCAAACTCGTGGAGTCGAGATGACCGTCGGATTCGTCGGTGAAAAGATTTTCATTCATTTTATAATTCGTCTATTCATTTACGTATCAATTTCTTCTTTTCACTCACTGTTTTTCTTGATCTTTTTTATTTTTTATATTTTTTATTTTATTTATTCATTCATTTCTTTATTTATGAATGTATTTAGATTCAACTTGGAGTAGCCCATATGCTTGATACTGTTGATACATTCTTTGAATAAGAATACTTGTTAGTATGGGCATCTTAAAACTTAGGCGATGTCCTGTCTGGTCGAGATACATAAGGGATGGTGTAAGAAACCGACACGAGGAACAACTCCTTTTATGGCAAGGACGCAAAAGTCCCAAAATGGCAGGTAAGCCGCTACCGGAAAAACGGAGAGAAATTTATATAGTCGAGACTCCATTGCTGACTACATGCCGAATCCAAAGCAAAATTTGTGCTCTCATTACTCAGAGAACAACGAATAGTAATCGATCCGGATTTGCACGTTGTGCAAAATGATCCTGCTTGAAAAGCAAATTCCATTTATTTGCTTAGTAATACTTTTTGACTGCGTGTTAACTCTCGTGTTGCCTCAACGATAACTTTTTTGGATAAACGAATAAATTAGTTTAGGAACAATTTTGGGTTGCATTGAGCTCCACATTTCTTTGGTTTCGTTAATTCGGCCAGAAACATTTTCTTACCAAAAAGATTTCGAATATATTGGTTGAAAAAAAAAAAACATCAGTTGGTCATGCAATTTTATAAAAAACGCACTCTCCCTCACCGTGGACATCAGCTGGGGTGAAAAATTGATGACACTCTTGATTTCGACTTGACACTCTTTCGATCGCATTGACGCCAGTCAAGATAAAATTCTCGTTTCAGATTTGATGATCCCGTGAAGAAAAAAAAAACGACGAAAAGGATGAGCAAGGAAATAGAAAAGAGATTGCTCCGACAGGGTTATGGTTGGGACACGAGATTGATTGAAAATCAAGCCTGGAATTGAGCCGTATTGCGCCGGATGCAGGATCGAAAAGGAAGAAGAAATTTTTTGCTTTAATCAGAGGTGAAAAAATGTTGTAAAGATAATTTATAGAGTTTTTCGTGAGTAGCGAACGTTCCCGATTTGCGAAAATAGTTCTATTCTTGAGTTGACCGCTCGGATGGCATGCGTGATGAATATAATATTGGAAAAACAAGTTTTAGCGGTTGTCGTTTAAATATAAGTAGTTTGTGGCGACGCCTGGAGTTGCCGGATGCTGCGGTCTCGCGAAGGAGCCGGGAATTGAATGGATGAGAGAGAACAAAGCTGTACATAGCAGTCGCGCGACGAAGGCGCATGCACGAGAGTTTCTCATCCCTGCTGTTAATAATGGCAACTTTATGCGCACCTGCTTCTCACTCGTTTCTTCGTAAACTGGTGGCTATACGAGCTGCTGAGGCTAAAAGTACGCTGCAAATTTCTCGGCCAAATGAAGCGTCAAGTTCCAAAGTCTCGGAACCAATAAATAGCGCCATTTATCGATGTAGCGACTTATTGATTTATTAGCACCGAACGACGGCTAATTAATCGGACCAAAATCGCTTCGGCGATCGATTAAATTACGTCCAATGAATCTCGACACGAGCGATTAAATTTGGAATCTCCGGTTAAAGCAAAACATCGAGAAGAAAATAGCTAACCACTCTGTTTCTCTATTTGTTCAAGGCTTCAAGGTCAACTCAAGAAAAAAATATTGAGACAAAGTGACTTTTTGAACACCCGGTGAAGACATTTGCTTCAGAGAGGTACGCCGAAAGTGTATATGCTCGTCCACCGTCGACTATAAACCACATTTATTTACAAACATACGAGCGGACGTACGGGCGAACAGAGGGGGAGAGAGAGAGAGCGAGGAAGGCACAGATTCGAGGCAGCAGTTAGTGCCTGCCTAGGCAGCTAGAAGGCTTTTCTTTCGTAATCGTACGTCATGTTTAAGCGCTATTGCTCACTCCATTTGGCGGGAGTACATCCAGCACTTCCTCGTGGTGGTTAAGCCGCGAATCCCGACGAGTTTTTCGTCTCCTTTTTCTTCGACCGTAATCTAACAATACGATTCGCAATATATCGTTACGATCGTGACCGCAACACGAGGAAACGCACGGACGAACGCGAGATTATAAAGCGGATCTCATAGACGATTTGGAGGTTGGACTTTCGTAAGATAGACCGGCATACTCCTTAACAATCGTGAAGGGATGACTGATGGATGCAGAATTACGTTTTTTCCCATGACTAATGCGAAATAAAGTAATCGCGATGTCAAATTATAATAATTGACGGATTAAAAATGAAAAGTAGTCGCCGGTGAATCATGTCGAGATAACAACTGACCCGCCTGATTGGTCCGCATCTCACAGTCCATTTGAATCTGTTTTTTTATTCGTGAAGCATACGACAAGAGGGAAAATCCTCTCAAGCAGGTATTTACATGGCGAGGTCACCGGGCAAAGAGAAAAAGGAGGCAAGTGCCATTCAATTATTCTCTTTGAGGCTTTGGTTGGTTCGTCAAAACCTGCGGACGTTGGTCGTCGAGCGAGAGACGAAAAGAAAGAGAGAAAGAGGACGAAGTGGACAGGGAGAACGGTCTTAACTATTCACATGCAAACATATAGTTTCGAGCACGATATTTAGTTGACTTTCGATATTTAGTTGACTGAAAGTATGAAATGTAATTCTTCAGACCAAGGAGCACGTTTCACGTTTCCTCAGATGTTATGCGAGGATCAAGTGATAATTAAGTTAAAAAAAACGAAGATTAAATTTTTGAAATGAGTGAATTTTGGAAGAAAAAAATGTGGTTTCTTAGTTTTTCCACTGTGGTCAAAAGAAGTGGGTGTTTTTTACGAGACCAGAAGAAAGTAGTTTGAGTGAGGAAAGAGAAGTTGAGTGTGGGATCGGGAGAAAAGCCCTGGAGCGACATTTTTAATTTTAATGTTTTCATCAGACCTTTCAATAGCAACGGCGACGGCGACAACGATGTCGCGCGAGTATGTGGCTCAATTCTGCAACGAAAATGGCATGCCAGCCAGATGTAGAGTGAACCATTTTTCCCCTTTTTTCTCATTCACTCCTCAACCCTCTTTCCCCTCTCTCTCGCTTTCTGTGACATTGTCTCGCTGCTTTTCTTTCTTCTATCTTTATATTCATTTTCTTCTCTTCTTGTTCCTCTGTCTTTGTCAACACGTCTCTTTCCTTGTTTTTTCAGGTTTCCCTATTCTTTCCTCTCTGCTTCTTCTTTTCGAGGGTTTTTACCTTCTTCGTACTTCGTCTCCATTATTCTTAGTTTTTTTTTCCTTTTTTATTAAGCTCTTCCATCTTGCTCCGAAATTTTGAGCGACGATTTTTTTTCCTCCCTATTTTCGAATGCGAAGCCCGGTTAATTCCTTAAGCCTGAGGCTTCTTAACCGCAAATACATTTGACCAGCCTGAGAGAAAAAAATCTTTTCCTGCACTCTCGCTCTCGGTTTCGCTACTTATCTCTCTCTCTCTCTCTCTCTCTCTCTCTCTCTCTCTCTCTCTCTCTCTCTCTCTCTCTCCCTCTCTCTCCCTCCCTC
>JAPYYS010001477.1:0-31715 GCA_030522525.1 Campopleginae sp. 14b
GTTGGGGGGGTTTTTTTTTTGTTGTTGTGTTGTTTTTTTTTTTTTTTTTTGTTTTTTTGTTTGGGTTGTTTTTTTTTTTTTTTTTTTTTTTTTTTTTTTTTTTTTTTTGGGAAATTGGACTGACCGCTTTTTAAAGAAAGCCTGGAATGCCGTCGTGGCTGGCGACTTCTGGGGGCTTGAAAATGACTCGGAAATACGTTGGCCCAGGAAAGTGGTGGAAAATTTATTTGTTTTTCTCAGAAGTAAATTTTTTATGATGATCAGAGAAAAAAAAATTTTTTGGCCTACTTTATTCAATTAGAAAATTCAGAATTTTTGAAAATACTCGGAGGATTGAATTTTTGGGTGAATTCGCGCAGGAAAAAAAAAATTTTGGGGTCAGAAGTGCAGGGAATCGAATGCGATTTTTCAACTTGGATTGTCGCGATCATTTCCTTGACCATTCGATGCTTTTTTTTTGCTCCTTATTCCTCCAATACTTCGTGCTATATTTTCCCTCATTTTCTCGTCGTTAAACGCTAAACAGCTGTCCTTAAGACAGCCTTATCGAACTACACGAAAATACAAAATTTATATAGAGATTTCTCCTCCATTTTTCGTCTCGTAACTCCATAAGGGTTTTTTTTTTTTTTTTTCTTTCAAAAACTTTTTAACACACGAGAGTGCATGTTCCTGTCTCTCGAGACCGTAGCTTTTTCCTTCAATTCGTTTACATAGATTTAATTCTCTTTAGTTTGTATTTTAAGGGTGCCAAGTTCACAAGCTCGATGGATTTAAGAATTGTATAAGAATACGAAAGATCGTCAACCGGTACCTTCCCCGTCGTTCATTTGCTTCTTCATACCTTTTTTCGACTCGATCGAACGCGATCTATTTTTTAAAAAATTTTTTTTTCAATTTATATCCAACAAATTTTGTTTTGATCTTTTTTTCGGTTTCTCGATTTTTTTTCTCTGCTCGAACGTTCGAAAATCATTTTCCTTTTTTTTTGGCGACGATCGCGAAATTTTTTGCTTTTCTAATCGTCGAGATGCTCGTGGATTTCGTCGTTTCAATCGTTTCGCCTTTTTTTTTCATTCTCTTTTTTTGGCTCGAACTTCACGAGGTTTTTCTGCTTCCAGCTCGACGCAATCGTGATTATTGACAAGTTTCTGTAGGCCTGACGCTTCGGAAGTAAATTGAGCTATTTCGTTGACTTGCTGAATAATATTGAAAAAAAATGGGACTCGATGTGGAAAATAAAAAAAATAAATTTTTTTGGTGGAAAAAAATGAGGATCTTCCTTTTTTTTATTTATTTTTTCTCTTGCCACGAGCACTCGCTAGGAACGAAATTCTACAAGCAAATACAGAGCCATGATTGTCTTTTGAGAATAGTTGCGGTATATGTGCGAGGAATACAGACAACTTGGGACGAATTTGTTGTCTTCGGAGCAGGGAAAAGACGTGTGACAAAGAGCGAGAAATAATTTTCACTTTTCGTTGAGCTCCAAAGTGTTTTTTTCTCAGGATTTTATTCTCTCACGCTGCTGGGATGATTGACATTCAAATAAATCGACTATTTGATCCAGACAGGATTGGCATGGAGGGGAAAAAAAAGTATGAAGAAAAAAGAGAATGATTAACGTTCACGTACGGTCGTCGATTGTAAGATACAAAAATAATCTCGAGCTGTTTATTTTAAAGGTAGATTTTTGTTTTATTATTTGGGCACTCGGAGCTGCAAGGACGAAAAGATTTATATCGTCGATTAATATGTGGGTTAAGAAAATTACCCAGGACGTGGAATTGACATTTTTCTTGGGCGTACGAAGATGAAGTGGGAATGAAAATATTCCTCGATTAATTGGAACGTCGATAAATAATGAGGCGGGAATAACGTCGAGGATTTCGGAGTTCAATCGAGAGCAAGATACAAAAATAATTTGCAACACTTTTACGAACATTTTCCAGGATTTATTGCATCCTGAATGTCTTACAGGAAATTAATTAATTACGAGCCAATCAATCGATTCCTATGGATAAGAAGAAACTCATTAAAATTTCGATAAACTTTGAAATTTATGAAAAAAAAATAAAGAAAATTTTTAAAAATAATGAAAAACTTTTTTTTCAACGTTTTTATTTTTATTTCTGAGATTTTAAATATTTAAGCAACGATCGGGATGACTGGCTCATCGAAAATTTCTCGTAAGACATATTTACAAGGGAAGGAGTGTGCGGAAGTTTAAATAAACTTTCGCCATGGTGTGTGTGCTTGATGGCGTTTTTTAAACATTTACGATTCTCTTTTTGTCTCTCTCTCTCTCTTTCTCTCTAATTTGCTCAGGCTCTCAGCTTCGCTTTCTCCCTTCGAGGCACTAAAAACGTCAAAGCCGTTTCGGCTGCTAACTAGCAATTATACTAATTAATGATTAATGATATGTGGTTTAAGGAAAATTGCATGGTGGTGCGTGAAATTGTTCATTTTTCTTTTTCTCTCTCTCACTTCCCGACCTTAAAATCTAAAAATCGAAAATCTCAACCGAAAAAAATCTTGCATAATTGTACAATTTTCCACAAACAACGGAGGCTCTTTGTCGCCAAATACGTGACTCCCAAAAAACCGTGAGGCATGAATTTCCAAAAATGTATCAATTTCGAAAAAAAAACAAAAACAAAAAAAATTCCATCATTTCGTTGCACAACCGAGGATCTTCGTTTCCGTGTCACTGCGTACGAACTAAATTCTTAACTATTCTTTAGATCGAGTAAATGTTTGAGTGGGAAAAAAAAAAAAACAATGAATTTCGATTTTTTGAGGCGAAAAATTCGGGCTAAGGTCGGTATAGGGAAATAGATTCCTGGCCTCAATGTTTGATGGGTGAAGAACCAAAGTATGCGAAGAAAAAAGATGAAAAAAAAATTGCAAACTTTCTCGCATCGCCGTCGTAGTTTTCTAATTAGAGTATTAATTAGTTAATTAGTTCATACACCGATTCATATACTCTAATCAATTTTATGTATACTGGTGTATATAATTACATGTATATATATATATATATTTATTTATTTATATTTATTTATTTATATTTATTTCTTCATATTTGTTGATTTATTTAGATATATATATATATATTTTTTTTTTATTCTCACCCCCTTCATTTCGTCTCATGAATTAATTCTTTCATTATCAATATATATATATATATATATAGATATATATCGTGTATGTATAGGTGATATGTACCAAATGGAAGATTCACGTTGGACGCGTTTCGTGCGATTCGTCGACTCGTTCTCCTTTTTCTTTTTGTCTCGTATTTTCTCCTTTTTTTCATTTTTTTTTTTTTTTTTTTTTTTTTTTTTTTTTTTTTTTTTTTTTTTTTTTTTTTTTTTTTTTTTTTTTTTTTTTTTTTTTTTTTTTTTTAATTATTACGATCCAGACGATTTTTAATCGATCCGACTCGATTAAGGTGGTTTTGTTTTTCGTTTGACAATCTTCAGCTCGAATCGGCGAGTTACTCGAGATTGATAGACTGGTTTTTGACACTCCGAGCAAAACTCTTTCGCCCTGTTTCCCTGGGACGACGCGCCGCGACCCAGAAATCGAAAACAACTCTTGGTAGCTTTTTTTTTTGTTACATTCACTTTTTTTTTTTTTATTCGATTCAGCTAATGTGATTTTTTTTTGTTTTAGTTTGTTTACCGTAGGCATCCCTTAAAAATATGTTTTCGGTGTGGGGCTCGGCCCCAAATCGCTGCCATTTATTTCCTTCGCCAAGGACTCGGGGTAAAGCAAATTTTACTTTTTTCCACGACGTCCACGTCGCTCAATCTTTGCTATTATTATTATTTTTTTTTTGGTTATTTTTATTTATTATCTCTAAGATGCCGATTATCATCGCACTCGTGGGTCTCTTTGTAGCTTTTTTTCTACGGTCTCTCGTCATTTCCTGCCAGATTTTTCCTGGAATATTCGACGTTTTTATTTTTTTATTTTTTAATGTCCATTTCTTTCCCAATCGCTTTTCAACAATAATCCTCCCTTTTTCATCCCTCACGTTTCCTTCTCTCTCTCTTATATTTTTTTTATCAATTTCGTCCTTGACTACGAATTTGGGGGTCTGATAGTTTTTTCCTTGTACTTTTTCAGTTCCTGCGTCACCTCGAGCTCTTTGCGCACGAGGAATCATGAAGAATTGTGTTTTGGAAAGCGAGAAATTAAGTTTATCGATTACTGACGAAATTTTTCGTTCATTTTCGTAAAACTGAGAAAATTCGGTTTTTAGACTTTTTTTCCAGTCCCCAGACCCCGTTTTTGAAAATCGGATTTTTTTATCCAAATTTTTGGAAAATTGTTGAAAAAAAAATATATATTTTTTTTTTCGTTCATTCTTTTTCGGGCTTCACTTAATTTTTCTTTTCTCCATGTCATTCATTTTTCACTCCCCTCCGTCTGTGTCGATGGCAGATCGTTTTTTTTTTTTTTTTTTCAATAATTCTTTACAAAGTCTCTCGAGGACAAGATCACGCGATTCTGAGACGTACAAAGCGAAACAGTTCACAAGGATCACTCTAGACGACCATCTAAATGGCACGTATTTATTCACGTCTAGATTATTTGGGTGAATAGGATAACCGGAAGTATGAGAGCTGCCAATGCGCTACGAAGGTCATCCGCGCCGGCCGAGACGCTCGATGCAACTGCACCGTTGCAAGCTTCGGGGGCTGGATCTGTAAGGCAGAAAAAACATCGAAATTAACGAGGAAAAAAAATTTTTCTTCATTTTTTTTATTTGATGAAGTTTTCAGGATGAAATTCCCATGAAATATGACGTTATCGTAGGTCATTCTGTTCGTAATGAAAAAACGAAGAGAATGGTGTATTTTAAACCTCTCTAGAGTGTCATGGGAAGATTTTATGGGGCCTAGAAGATTGGGGTCATTTTCGAGAGCCCATGGCAGACTTTGGGCTCGCAAAAATTTCGAGGCAGTCTCGAAGGACTCTGGAAAATACAGAGAACCTCCGAGAGAAGAGAAAACGTGGAAAAAACATGAAGTTAAAAATTCCCAGACCCTTGATTCACTCCATAAATAGAATCACTTCAACCTGACAGGTTTTTTTCATTTTTTTTAAATCTCGTGAAAGATGGAAAAAGAAATTGAAAATGAAACTAAATTGAAGGTTTAGTTGTAGGTCATGTATCCAGAGTTTCATAAATGCTTAAAATTGTTGGGAAAAGTGTCAGGTCTTGTGGCGAACAGACTGGAGTAATGAGAGAGGTTGGAAGGAGCTCGTTACGGAGCTCCTCCAGGGAAGAGATCACAGAGACCCAACATTAATTAGGACGAGCGAAGCTCGTTATTTCTTTCCTTTTTTTTTTGTTTTCTTTTACACCGAGAGTCTGAGATAGTGCTGCAGGCTCGGCTTGTACATCACTACAAATTGTGCTTTGGTACTGCGACGTGAGGTTAAAGAAAGAATTCACTAAAAAGAAAAAAAAAATCTCGTGAAATTTTTTTTTTTTTTTTTTTTTATTCTCCTCAGCAAAAAAAAAATAAATTTGTTGCTCCCCTGAGACTCGTCGTTTCCTTCCCTTTTGCCTCGCTATCCAGAAATTCGTTCGGGCCGAGTGGACTCGAAGAAAACAAAAAATTTGACTGGATATTCGTTTTTATCGAAAATGCATTTTTGCGTTACCGAATTTTATTGAATTTTTGATGATCCTGCAAACTCACGTTTGACAACGTTTACTCTTTTTTCTCGATCTTAATATTGAATCCTCTGGGCATGTGTACTTTTACTTTTTTATTATCGACCCTCGAAGGAAATATAACGCGTACACGTCACGTGTATGAGGAGACGAGATTGAAAGTCGATCAGGATTCGAGTGGAGAACCCGGAGACAGACTTTTTCTCAAATATATGAAATTGTTGGCCGAGAGAGCCCAGTCAGCGAGAACGTCCGAAGGGAATTTGAAGGACGATGAGAAAGAGGAAGGAGAAGGATTGGGGAGGTGAGAGTCCTGCCTGCTATGGATGAGAAGGATCAGGCCTATAGATCGATGGGGATTATGGCTAAGAGGAAAATTCGGAGAGGAAGGAAAAAAAAAGGCCAACTAATACGAGAGTGGATAATAAAGTGACGCAGGATCGACGCAGCCGCCGCCGCTTCTTTCCCTTCGATTCTCTGACAAGGAGAAAAAGATCCAAAGGGAGGCGACTAAAAGCGATAGATTTCTGAATTATTTATCGCGTCGACTCAACTCGGCCGGAAGTGTTGGTCATGGAATTGGATATTCTATGAGAATAACGATATCCTCATATTTTTCCAACTTTTTTTTCATCCATCACTCTCGATTGTGTGTTATAGAAACTTCGGGCTGTGGCTCGCATGACAATTTTGACATTAATTGCTCAAAATTGACGTTTTTTTGGGCAATCATTAGATTTTCATAAGTTGGAGGCATTTCTGGCACGAAAATTTTCGGGAATTGACGAATAAACGAAAAATAGAAAAATTTTGGTCCATTTGGTGAATTGAAATGTTTTTTTTTCGTATTTTGAAAAATGCCTCACGTTGGGAAACGCGATTTAGAAAAATTGTTCGCTTATCACGATTTTCGTAAAATTTGGAATTATTTTAATTTGAAAAAAAAACAACAGATTTTTTTATTTTGAGAAGGGAATTTTTTTTTCTCACCTGGAATCCCTTCGAGTCTTGGCAAAAATTCGTTCCAGAATGCACACGCCGTCGTTCGTGGTCCTTTGCCAAGTCCACTCGTCTCAGCATTGAAAATATAATACTGAGGCTCGTCCCTCGTATACGGTGGCCAATCATCGTCACCTGTTGGTTTCCTGGAACACAGATTCGAGCAATTTTCCATTTATTAATAAATAATCAATAATTCAATTATAAATACCATTGAATAATAAATAATTTGTTATCTCAATAAAACAATTAGGCAAATAAGCCCTTCAAAACTTAATCAACTCGTTTATTCATGAAATTATCTATGAACCTTCATGGTGACCTTGATCCACGAGGGGAAACGGAAAAAAGAATTTTCTACATTATTTTTATTTTATTTTTTAATTCCTAGTCGATTTTTCGTGTTAATTAATTTTCCACAAGAACAATTTGTCATCAACTCATTTATTCATGAAATTATCGATGAACCCTCACGGTGACCTTGATCCACGAGCCAAAACAGAAAAAAGAATTTGTCATTTTATTTTTAGTGTTTTTTTTTTTTTTTTTAATTCCGACTCGATTTTTCGTGTTAATTAATTTTCAACAAGAAAATCAAAGCAGGAGAGGCTTTTTTTATACATTTTTTTTCATCGCCACCAGTCTTTTTCCCATGGAGCTTGAAATTCAATCATCAGATCGTCCTAATTGGACGAGGAGACGTGAAAAAATGTTTTTAAGTGAATAATGTTTAAATAAAATACATGGATGAATTATTGAGCGGTTGGGAAAGACTCTGAAGCAACGAAGATGACAAGTTATAATGGCTTAGGGTATTAGGTACAAAGTCAAGGAAGTTGAGCGTCAAGTGCACACGAGTGCACGTTTAATGAAAGTAGATGCGGTCTGTGTTGGTCAGACTGTTAATAGAGTGGCCGATCGTCTCTGGCTTGGGCAGGAAGCAAGCGAGACCACACGAGGAACGATGGATTATTTAGATGGGCGAACTACAGTACGTACATGTTGAGGCCACACCTGCTGCAATATTCTCAGCGATAATACTAGAGCTACGATACGATGGGGACATTGCAAGGAATACCAGAGTGACTTTCCATGTTTCGATAACACCGAGTCCGATCGTGTGAAGAAACTTTACCTGACGTGAATATCGCTCGAGTTCATAGTCCGAGATGGACCGTCCAACATCAACTAAACACTAAGGGACTGATTTAGTAAATTAAGAAAAAAAATAAACATCCATGGGGTCCATGGGAATTTTTTTTTCATTTTTTCATTAAATCCAAAAATTTTTTTACAACGAGATTCTCCTCGACCCGAAATTGAGTCACTCCGAGAAAACCCCATAGAAATCTTATGGGGTTTTTTATCCGGGTCGAATTTCCATGAGGATCGAAAAGTTTGATGCAATCTGAAAAAATCCTATGGCGTTTATTTCCTAGAGTTAAATTTCCATGGGATACGAAAACTTTTCAGCGATTCGGACATTTTTCAGGGAAAGAAATTTGAAACTTGACGTTTTTATTTTTTTTTAATCGAATAAAATGTTTCGTGTATTTTGTACCCGGAAGATCCTACTGTGTTTTTTCCCTCGGTGGAATGTCCATGGGGAAAAAAAATGGATGTAATTTGGATATTTTTTACACAGGAAAAAATTTTTTAAAACGTGTCACGTTTTTTTCTTTTTCGGCTTGGATGAAATATCTCGTGGAATTTCGTCCTCGTAAAACCGTATGAGTGTTTTTTTTTTCACCGGGTTAAATGTGCATGAAATAAAAAAATTTGCAAGCAATTGGGAAATTTTTTACACAGGAAAAAATTGGAAAAGGGTCGTCACGTTTTTTGCCTTTGTAAACCGAATGAATTGTTTCATGTATTTCGTCCTCGATTCACTTGTTTTCGTGCGATCATCCAGCCAGAATTTATTGATAAAGGAAACAAAATTGTTAAAAAAAAAGAAAGGATACCATGTGCATGGAGTACATCCAGATTGATAGTTGTCTCGACCTGTAGTTCGTAGAACTGCAATGCTCGAGAGAATAGTAACTGGGTTAATCCTTAAGGGAGGAAGCGAAGGAGGTACCTTAAGGGATGAAATGTGAGTAGAGGGATTGGTGAGCACGAGTAGTGTATACGTCTTTGAACACTTTGAGCCATAAGTCGGAGCGGCTGGTGGAAAAGACTAGAAAGAATCCGGAGAATAAGCCACGAGACAAAAACGATGTAGGGAGCGGAGATTTTCATCGGGCTGTAAAGTTGCAACAAACCGGTCGATAGATGTTTTTTTGTAGTGAAATCGAAACGCCAGAATCTGGGAAAACGGAATAAAAAATGGCGGACACTTTAAAATGACTGGGAAAAAAGTTATGGCGCTCAGAATGGAGCGTCGTCGCGAGACTTTGGTCTTAAGTAAAATTCGCATATTTCGGAAAATATTTCAAGTCGTTTGAGCAATCCCTTATCACAGATTATTCGGACAATGATCGGAGCATGGGATCCCATGAAGAATGAAGGGAAAAGGGGCTTTGGAGCGAAGAGAAACCTGATTCTCTTCTCTGGATTAAATAAAAGGGTCGGAAGGTTGGAAATACGAAAAGTTTTTTTGTTGGTGTTATTTTCATGAGTCCTATGAGAACGCGATGGAAGGACAGACGGGGGTTGATGTTTAGCGGCTCGTTCGGCTCGAAATAAGGTTGACTCTTGGTTGTCCGGTCGAACGAGCTTTCCTATAGATGTATCCATGTATCTGGGACCATAAAAACCAGCAATAAGGAAGTGAGCAGTGTTTTAATCCGTCAAGGTCACGGCCGGAAATACTTCGAGGGTGAACTGAATTTTTCCCTTCGTTCTTGGCGTGCGATATGCCGGGGAGGGAAATTTACGAAAGAGCCTCGAGTCATAAAAGTCTCACGACGTTGGGTAATAAAATGCGCACGTGGGTGACCGAGGAATTTAGCTCGTTATATTCTAAAACGTTCGCACAGCCATGGGAATTAGTTGCATGGTTAATATTGAGGAATTATTATCGTTAAGGGGCTACGACGACGAGGGAAAAGTTTTGGTCAAAAATTTGCCTCGTGACGATCTAAAACGTCGATAAAGGAATGGAAATCAGTTGCATCGTAAATATTGAAGAATTACGATCATTGAGGGGCTACGACGAGAGAAAAATGATGATGGAAAATTTGGCTCAATGCGAGCATTAAGGGGCTACGACGAGGTCAAAATTTAGGTGTAAAAATTTGTCTCGTTACGATCTAAACGTCCACAAAGGCATGAAAATTGGTTGCATCGTAAATATTGTGGAATGAGGATCATTAAGGGGCTACGACGACGAGGGAAAAGAGTTGGTGAAAAATTGGACTGCAGTTTTTGAAAGTGACAGGTTTTTGGTGCTGGAAGAGGAATTCTATGTATGTCAGAAAAGTGTGAACAAGAGGGTTGTTATGAAAAAGAAAAATAGTAATATTTGGCAGGAGCTTTGGGGGTTGAATGCAGATGAAAAATGAAAATTGGTGATGAGTGAGTGAGGTGGAGGTGTGTGCGTATGTATATGAGGAAGAGAAAGGTTCTGTAAGGTGGAAAGAAGAGTCAAGGGGTCGTAAAGTCCCTCGAGGACACTTGGGGTGGTTGGCTGCGAAATGTTTGGAAGGTTGGCCATCGTGGTTGCCTGAGAATCGAAGGAAAAGAGAAAAGAAAGGAAAAAAGTTGGAGAAAAGGCGAGACGAAATGAGGAGAAAAAAAAGGCAGGAAAAAAGGTGAAGGGAGGGAAGTGAGAGAGGAAAACAGACGGTGACGAAGAAAAAGATTTTTTAGCTTTGTCTCGACACTCAACGAGAAGGAGGAACCTTCCAAAAGCTCAGCTCGTCACGTAGCCCGAAGTTTTATCTCTTTTTATCTTGGACTTTTGCTCCCCCGCAGTGGCTTTAGTTCTACATGGCTTATCCGGGTTGTATGCTTGCTCGTAGCACGCCTGGAGGGTTATAGGCCCCGGAGGCATCACACAGTGGGCGTAGAGAATAAACGAGCAGTTGGTAGACTCTCGACAAGGGCCACTTTCGAGCGTAACATTGGCTCGTTTCGACAACGCCAACATCTCATCAATGATGTTCTCCCAAAGTGGGCCAATAAAAATCGACACTTTTTTTCACAATTTGCCATGAAATCATTGGAGCTCAATGTCGAAAAAGGATTTTCTCCACTTTTTACAGCTGAATTACCGAAAAGTCCTGGAAATTCGGGGGGAAGGAAAAAAAAGTAGAAAAAAAAGGGTCGGAGGAAAAAATCATTGAAATTTTGCCAGCCCCAGGGATCCCCGTAATAAATGATGTTTTGTCGTCGTCTCGTGACAGCAGCTCGTCCGCAAATAGATCTGATTGGGAAACCGCGTTAGTGCTTGAATGAATCAAAAAAATTGCTTCGTTTCGTCGCTCCGTTCGATTGTTGATTATTATTTGCGATACCAACAGAGCCAGCCAATCATTCAATAATAATTGCAATATGCCAAGGTCGTTTGGAGGTCGCTTGCCTCCATTTATGACAAGTATGGGAATAGAACGAATAGGCTCGGGCCGAGATTAAACAAGAATAGACGAACACTATTTGTAAGCTCGTTTGCCATTGTGGTTTCTACATCGACGCGTGCGTCTACGTTTATTTATGTCACACAAGCTCGCGTGGTTCATTGATTTATCATCGTGTACTGTTAGTATTAATACCGATATTATAGTTTCATCGATATCCACTCCCACGTGCAACGAAATAATTGATCGATCTCCAAATTGTTGTATTTTCTCGCTGGTATACGAAAATTTCAGTAGTTCAAGTAGAAAAGGCCAAAATGTGGTCAGACAATTTTTAGTCATTTTTCCGTCGATCCAGTGGAATTTTCTTTTAATTAAAATTGTTGGATCCGCTCGCTGGAATAAGAATATCTCGGTAGTTTAAGTAGAAAAGGCCAAGGCATGGTCAGACAACGTGAAGAGTGTCGATTTTTTTTGTGAAATCGTTTGGTGTTTCGTAAAATGTTGTGATTGCTCGGTGGAATGTGGATATTTCAGTAGTTCGAGTAGAGAAGGCCGGGGCATGGTCAGACAACGTGAAGGGTGTCGATTTTTTTTGTGAAATCGTCTGGTGTTTCGTGAAATGTTATGATTGCTCGGTGGAATGTGAAAATTTGAGTAGTTCGAGTAGAAAAGGCCTGAACATGGTCAGACAACGTGAACGGTGTCGATTTTTTGTATGAAATCTTTTGGAATTTTTAAAAGTGTTGTGACTGCTCGGTGGAATGCGAATGTTCCAGGAGTTCGAGTATAAAAAGGTCAGGATGTGATCAGACAAGGTGGAGAGTGTTGAAATTTTTCTCAATCCAGTAAAATCTTCTGATAGTTTAAAAATGTTGTTATTGCTCGATGGATTACGAATATTTCAGTAGGTCGAGTAGAAAAAGTCGGGATGTGGTCAGATAACGTGGAGAGTGTCGAATTTTTGGTCCATCCAATCTTCCGGTATCTTAAATGTTGGAATCGCTCGTTGTCATATTAATATTTCAGTAATCCGAGTAGAATATGCCAGTACATGGTCAGACAAGATGACAGAATGAAATATCGATTTTCGCGTGCAACGAGATAATTGATCGATCTCCAAATCGATGTGTTCGCTTGTTGGAATACGAATATTTGAGTAGTTCAAGTAGAAAAGGTCAGAATATGGTCAGACAAGGTAACGAGTGTCGGATTTCTCGTTGATTCGGTAAAATATTTTGGTATTTCAAATGGATTCGTGTGCACGAAAATGTTACATTTCTATTTAATCCAAAAATTTATTATGATTTTGTTTGTTTTTTTTTCAATTTCAATTTTCTGGTTGAAAATTTGTTGGAATTTCGTTCAGCACCGATTCACTAAACAGAATTTAAAGCAACTCAGTATTCTCGGCATCTGGCGGTGAGGCAGATGGTGGAGAAAGGAAAGAACGTCCAGCTGATCCAGTCCAGATGAAAAATCGATGGAAAAGAATTTTGTTCTTCATAACTTCTGGAACCTTTTGGGCAAATAGATATTTATGTGATACAAGAAAAGTACTAATGAAATCAGCCATTTTTCATGGTCTCGGGAAACCGATATCGAAATAAGGAGAAAAAAGGCATGGACAGAGGAAAATGGTACTATAGAATGATGTGTTGTATAAAATTGTCATAAAAAGAGTAGATATCGAAGTTCGGGGAATGTAAGTTCTTATAAAAGACTCGGGGGATCGATTTTTATCCCGTCCTCTTCGTGTCATCTCATGACCTAGACGATCTCAACACACATGTGCTTGTACACATCCACCTGCGTATAGATAAATCGACACATTTTCCTTTATACAGCTCTTCCCTCTTTTCTCCATCTTTTATTTCTTATTCTTTTATATTTACTCTCCAGTATCACGAGCTAAATGCATTACTTTTTCCGCTGTATAACCCTTGACGAGTCTCTATTACAACCACTCACGCTTATCGAACAACTTCAGCCACCATTACGAGTCCCAAGCGATCCAACTATTCAGTTTGATTTCGCCCTCAAACAAACTGCTCCTAACTTCAATTTTCATACCTCGATATTTTTTCGTCTTATTGGCAGATTCAATGTTTTCTATGGACGAGGAAAATATGGCTGAGGACTTGAATCTTAGGGAATGAGGAGGAGAGGATGAAAAATCGAGAGAAATTTTTGATTGAAAAAAAAAAAAATAAGGGATCGTTTTTATTAATTTTTCGATCGTGTCATTTTTGCAAAATAAAATTTTGGAAAAATACTTTCTTGGCATTTTTGGCTTTGGAGCAAATAGTAAAATGACAATATGGCCGAGGACATGAAATCGTAGGGAATAAGGACGAGAGGGTGGAAAATGAAGAGAAAATTTTAATTGTGAAAAAAAATGAGAGGCTGAATGTAAAAAAAAAAAAATTGGTTTTTGGAAAAATACTCTTGAAGCTTTTTTTGCTTTGAAGGAAATAGTAAAATGAAAATGTTGGCGAGACCATGGAATCGTGGAAAATGACGAAGGAAGGGGAAAAAATTGCAAAAAAATTAAAAACCTGATTTTTTTTAAAACTTTGATCGTAATTTTTTTCCAAAATCGTTTTTTTGGAAATGGGTCGCGTTGATGGCCCTAATTCGTGGTACAACTTGATGAAGAAAACGTTTGGATACAAATTAGTGCAGAAGAGTTTTAAGTTAAATGTTAAAATGAAAAACACTTGAAACTTGGAGAATTTTCGATGTCGAGTATTCGGCGATAACATCGATGATGACCAGCAGGATTATTTGATCGAGTTAGTTTCTGCTTGTGCATGCATTTGGCCGAGCTCGCTTGCTGCGAATTACAGTTCGCAATTCGGAATTGAGATTTCCGTGTGGACGAGATTCTCGTGGGGCTTGATATTTGAGCCGATTCGTTCCAAGTCCAGACGCAAATAAATATGCACGCATTTCGTACGAGGTCGGTGATGACCTGTCACGTACGATTTTCAAGAACAATCCGTAGAAATTCGAATGGTCCTCGTTAAAATAAAAGAAAAGAAAAAATTTTATTGATTTTTTGGCCAGAAAACTTTGAACCTTCGTCGATTCGGATTTTTATCTTCTAGCTCTAGATCGTTAGCATTCAGGAACCTGGACGATTTTCAGAAACTACTAGATTTCGAGAAAAAAAACCAGAAAATCGTGGACGATGTGGAAAAATGCTGGAAATTTTGATTCCATCACGAAATCATGGAACAAATATTCAGAAACTACCAAATATCGATTTACAAAAAAAATTGAAAAAATAGAAACTCTAGGACGATTTTGAAAAATGCAGGAAATTTTGATTCCATCACGAGATAATGGAATCAATATTCAGAAAGACCCAAAATTGGATTAAATAAAAAATAAAAAAGGAGAAAATCGTGGATAATATTGAAAATTGATGGAAATTCTGATTCCATTATAAAATAATGGAATCGATGTTCAAAAACTCCAGCATTTTGTTAAAAAAAAAAAAAAAATGGTGGACGACGTTGAGAATTGACGGAAATTCAGATTCCACCCGAAATAATTGATTCAATTATTTCGAGCAATAATCTCTGATGATCGTAACTGTGAAGAGTTCAACATTCCTCTAATTTTCGATTCTCAGATATTTAAAAAATGATTTTTTAATTTGTCATGGTATGAAAAATTGTCTGCCATGATATTTGGTGTTTGAATAATGTTGCTGGTAAAATGACATGGAAAAATAAAGCGATTATCTCGAAATAGAAAAGAAAGAGAAAGAGATTGATGCAAAAACGGATATAAATGTGAAAAGGGCGAGGCACACGTGGAGCACGTGCTATATTGGTTGACTGTAAGCCGATAACATTAGCACATCCGGTTTATGGTGAAGGTGGAGATGGAGGTAGAGGCGAAGAGGAGAAGGATGATTTGCGTTGGGCGAATGGCTTCGACTGGTTTGCGGGTTTGGCATTGATGTGGGAATTATTTATGAGGGTCATCGATGTATCGTCACCGATGTTGACCACATACCGAAATCTGCGAGTATTTCACAAGCTGGTTAACCCTCAGGCTGGTGCGTTGCAATTCATCTATTTTCTATCGTCACTTCCGGTGGTGAAAACGACTCTGATCCTCTCGGAATTCGACTTAATCCGCTTTTATGTTACCTTTATGGGGAATTTACACTCCGACGATGTAATTTAGTCAAAATAATTGAATTTACGTTATTTCGTTCGTTGTTGATGATCAATTTGTTCGATTAATGTGTGCGAAAATCAAAACAGCACGAATAGTTTTCCAAAGTTGAATAAATGAATTTTTTCAAAAACTAAATTTCTCTTAAAAATTTTTTTGTTTAAATAAAAAAAAATCAAAATAAAAAACTAAAATAGTAAATAAAATAAAAGTAAAAAAAATATACATATATAAATTACTTAATAGTGAAATTTTTTATTTTTTTTTATGTCAAAAAAATATATAAAATAGTAAAAAAAAAAGGAAAAAATAAATAAATGATGAAATGCAGAGAATAAATGGAGAAATTCAGAGACGAGACGAAAATATACGTCTCCATGGGGTTGGATGGCGTAAAAACTAGGAACTGTTGAAAATTCATGAAAAATTCGATATCCATTGGGTGTAAAAATGGAAATATGCCCGAAAGTCCCTTTCGTCATGAATATCCTTGTGTTGCTTACACATTAACGACCCGAAATCCAAACAGAGGGTTGCCACAGAGTTCCGAGAAGCCCACAAATGACATAAATAATACATATGGCATGAAAACAGGGCTGGGTTTGAAGCAGCACAAAAAACACACCGGCTCTCTCATGTATATCCAAATACACTTGGATATTGGATACACATCCCTCATCGCGAATCCCTCGTATAACCTTCTTCCATGCATTAAAATAGAATGGGCAACAGAGCACGGAGGGAATACAGAGAAACTCAAAGGGTGTACATGACGTATATGTTTTTTCAAGGGGAAACAGGAAAAATACCGAAAGATTTCAATCCCGACGTAAAAAACCAACAAAAATGTAAAATTTTTTGGCAGAATTGTTCAAAATTTTCAGCAGGTGTTGCAGGTAAAATTTTGAAAAATACGCCATTTTATGGGGTTTTATGGGGGTTTTATGGGGTCCTATGGGGTTCTTATGGGATTATTATGGGGTTTGTGTAAAAAATGATTCTTAGCATGCCGAAAAATATCTAAACAGTTTGTTCGTTATTTTTTTTATTAATTACGAAAAAATAGTGACTGTCGCCAACGAAGATCGATGGCCATGGGGTGGTCAAGCAAAAATGATAAGACTGAGATCACGAATGTACGGATTTACTTAGTCAGTCAGTCGTCCCTTAAGATTGAGATTCCATTAACACTCGGGGCACCTTTTCTTTTTTTTTTTTGCTTCTAGCTTTCTCCCCTCGGCCCAAAATGAACGAGTTTCACTCGCAGAGATCTCGTAGGGTGGAAGACAACATGAGGGAAATATATAAACGGTGCTACTGCAGAGCACCTTCTCCCGAGGGATACGCACAGGTGTTTTCCCTCTTGCTGAAGAAAATACACGGAGTCTTGCCATTTTACTATGCACGCTGCTCCTTGTACTTGAATATTTTTGCCACGTGACTCACACGCGTGGGAAAAGTTTAGTGAACATTGAAAAATGATGACTCGGCAAATGTGGATGCTGGATATTTCTTCCCTCACTGGTTTATGCGCATTTTATATTGTACAGGAAAATAAGAAAAATTTTTAACCAGAAGGAACAAACACCTGCTCTTATGAATATCCACATGCGGAAATCAAATTTGACAGAAATTTATTTTGCAGGGTTTGTTTTTGTCAAGAGACTCATTTATTCAGGAAAAATCGAGGAGCTGCAATAAATTTTATTCGTTTTTGAATTTTTTTTGAGAAAACGACAAATTTTGACGTTCAATTTAGTAAAAAGCCTTCTGAGACTCTGACAACCGAATTTTTCATAAAAGTACTCGCTTGAATCTCGAAAAAGTGCTACTGGCCATAAAAACTCACCCCAAAAATGCGAAACGCGAGTAGGCATGAATCATTTTCGTCGAAAGTTCACGCTCGCTAGGGGTGTATTTAAGGGACATGTTCAAAGGTCGACCAAACACGTATTCGACCTCGTCCCCATGAACGACACCCATCCACTTGCCCCATAAATTCGTACTCGTTCTCTGCAATCACAAAATTCAAAATCGTATTTAAATTTCGTCTAAATATCCGCGAAAAAAAATCAAAAGATTCATTTGTCAAATTGAAAATTAATGAATTTCATTGAAAATTAATGAATTTCATTGAAAATTAATGAATTTCATTGAAAATTAATTGATTTTATTGAAAATTAATTGATTTCATTGAAAATCAATTAATTTTATTGAAAATTGATAAATTTGATTAATGCATCAATTTTTCTGTCAATTTTTGGTTAAATCAATTAATTTTTGTTTTAATTCATTAATTTTATTTGAAATTCAATAATTTTATTTAAAATTCAATAATTTTATTTAAAATTCAACAATTTTATTGAAAATTTAATAATTTTATTGGAAATTCAACAATTTTATTAAAAATTCAATAATTTTATTAAAAATTCAATAATTTTATTAAAAATTCAATACTTTTATTAAAAATTCAATAATTTTTCTAAAAATTCAATATTTTTATGAAAAATTCAATAATTTCATTAAAAATTAATTTAAAAAATGAAGTTCCAAATTTGCTCCAAGTTTTCCCTCAACCAAGGAGAGGCGAAGAACCAAGGGTACGCCCTTTATGGTAAAAATGTATTTTTAAGAAGCTTTTAGTCACCAGAGCCCGAGGAACCTGCTGAACGTTTTGTAATTAGAGTTTTTCCTTTTTTTTTTTTTAATTGAAAATGGAATGGAAATGAGTTTTGGTCAAGATCAATTTTCGCCATCCCTTAAGTTGATCTGTAATATAACGTATTTACAAAGGCCACAGAGCGATGGGGGGAGGATAAATAATAGAAAGGGAAAGGAGCAGAGGGAAAAGTGATGCCAGGATGTGGAGAAGGAGGCTTGGCTCAAACGTTCGACTAGCCCGGACGATGGTGGACGGACGACTTTCTCATTTGCATACTCATTATTTCTGCTCGGTGTTCGGGAGCGCAGGAGCATATCAGGCAGGCCTCTCAGCCTTTCTTGCCGACACACATCCCTTGGGATGGGGATTCAAGCTGCGGAATTGAGTCAAGCATGCACGAGAGAAAATTGAAGGAAAATGAGTAGGAAAATGGGGAAAAAAAGGACAAGAAAAAAAACGATAAAAAAATAAATAAAAAAAAATAGCGTTGCAGGATGTAAAATGAAATGATGGCAAAACTAAAAAGTTTCCGAGCAAAGTGACGTTTTTGCGGGCCAGAAACGTGGACGAAGTTGCTAAGAGGATCGTTTTAAAATTGTCTGAACCTCCAGCTTCACGTAAACGCGGGAAAAAAAAGCAGAAAAAAAAAAAAAAATGGAAATTTCGATAAAAAAAACTCGATTTAATCGAAGAGAACAAAAATCTCGATATGAAAATCCGCAGCCCCGGCCTCTTCGTTATCGTGCTCCAGAGACTTTTACGCGTAAAGTTCAACCGGAAGACTGATACGAGGCACAAAAAAAAACGAGCAAGAAACGAGCGTATAAGAAAAAGAAAATTTTTCGTGAATAAATAAAGAAAAAAAAGCCTTCAGGAGAACAGAAGACAAAGGCAATGTTTTCATCGAGTTTTCATGGGATAAAAGGCCATCCTAGAATAACATTGACGCAAACGAGAACGAATCGTTTCCTTGGGGACCCAGAAGCGTGCGCAGGGTCAAGAACCAGAGAAAAGCTTATCGGAAAGTGAATTTTCTGCCTTGCTTTTCGGCTCCATTTTTTTCTTATCTCGTCCCTCTCCTTCCCTGCCCTGCCCACTATTTCGTTGCATCGCACACGGGATCTCGACAAAATCGGAGACCGGAAGAGCCCCGAAGCTTTGTGCAGGGAGGGAAAACGTACGAGAGTCTTTTGGGGCTCAAAATTTTATTTCCCTTCGATTGATTTTTCCTTACTCTCAAGTCGTTTCGTCGTTTTCCTTGAGCAGATCTCAAGATTCTTGTTGAATATTCACGCGGAATTATGAAACGATCATCCTTTTGGATCTGGACCAAAAATCGGGACGAAAATTTTCATGAATTTTGAAATTTAATCAAAAATATGATAAATAAATGTTTTTCGTCGTCGGGGACTAAATTTTGACACTTTTTTTGCATCCCTCATCGCTCTCCCCCTCCCTCTTCGTTCTTCTCAGTTTGAGGTCCTTCCAGGAGATTATTTGAAAAGCCAAAAAATGAAAATAAATAAAATTTAACGAACCAATGAAATTTTAATCAAATTTTTGGTTCGACCTTTTTTTTCATTCGTCAGGAAAATCAGGATTCGATTTCAATCGGTAAAATGTAACAGAATCCCTCGGAATCTGTTCGATCAGGTTATTTCCTTTAATGGAAGTTTTTCGTGGCACGAGTAGTCGCCAGAATCGATGAGAATGATCGGAGGATTAGTTGTGGTTCGATGAAAACGTTTTCTAATGTTATTATTCCATAGATCTCGAGTTTTAATCTCCCGGACGTTCCGCTCGTCCGGTCGGAGTTGGAGCAGCGCGTAGAGATCCGATTACATTGATAATGTGCGCCCGTAAATCTACGTTTGATGATTCGTGGCTCAGCCAATGCACAGCCTTGACGAATATACATGTATTTGTTTTTTTAATGCACGAGCTCAACGAAAATCCCGCTGCTCAGTGGTCGAAGATTTTACGAGCTAGAAAATCTCCGGCGATTCCAAATTACCCGACTTTTTTTTTTTTTTCTCGATTTCAGGTCACAAAGCCTTCCCGCGATCGATAATCGGGTATGCATCCACCACGTTCGAATAATATCCATTTCGGATTCTTTACAATTGACGAGAAAATTCCCTTTTCGCTCAAATCGTTTTTATCGATAAATTGTGTTAAAAAAAATCAATTTTTTTTCATCAATTTTGATTTTACAATTCAGGCAAAAAAGTTATCAATTTTAATCAATTTTTTGCTCGATTATTCTTCCGGTTCATGGGTCGATGGACCGCCAGAGATTTTGCCATTTTCAAAAAAAGATTTCATCAAGTTTTGTTAATCCAATATTTTGCGTCGCGATGCAGGAAAAAATCTGGGACGTTGGTCAAGAATTATGGTCCATTTTGGTTCAAGGATTTTCCAAAATATTTTATCAAATTTTGGGTTTTTGAGGGATATTCTAGTCGAAGGACATTCTGAGCTTATCGAGGACGAATTTCGAATCCGATCGAATGATAATTCGCCATCAAGGTCACGGAAATGTGCCCCGAAGATTTTTCACCAAAAAAAAATGTTAAAAAGCGTGAAAAAAAAAATCTCCTTGATTCTCCTGAAATCATAAAAGCATGAGAAAAACTTTTTTAATTGACTCGTGAAAAAACTATGTTGCTAGTTAAGCTGCGAAGGACGTGAAGCTTCTGCGAGTCTGTTCAGCCCCATAAAACAAAGTTTAATCCGAAAATCCCATAATAAATAGGATTCCTTATAATTATGAGGAATTCCCTTAAGAAATAATCGATAGGGAAGAGAAGCCATGGTTCGCAATAGCCCGGAAATGTAATTGGATCGCAACACACGAGGAGCCCGAGGGTGTGAGTTCTAATCGTGTCTGGTGGTTCGTTCGGGAGGCTAAAGTCTCTTGGCAACTGTCGGAGTTGTCAGAAGATCGAAAAGGTCGAAATGCAATGATTTTGGAGGTTTGGAAGAAAGTTTTAGTTGCAGGCAGTGGGGGGGATGAAACTGGAAGGAAATAAAAATGAATGACTCGGAAATTCCATGAGGACGAATAAAAAATATGGGAAAGATTAATTTGAACAATTGCGTTAATAATTTGTTTGGGTCTCTGGACCGAGTCGCTTGTCCCGGAAGCTGTGAGACTAAATTCCTCGATTAGTATGCAGGAGCTCGAGTTTCGAGGGTTGGCTCAAAAGCCATGGTCATGGGGAGAAGGTCAAAGCCGGATGGGAGGAAAAATCAGAGCGTGCAAGTTCTCGTCTACATGGGAATTAAAAGAGTAATGAAAGAAATTAAGGGAGTGAGAGTTGTCGAGGGGAGGGAGAGGGATTCAGTGGAAAAGGGGTGCGAAAATAGCCTGAGGCAGATTTTTGGTGACTGGTTGGTTTCCATCAGAGCACGAACGTTCCTCGAAATAAGCTCAAAGCTCTCGGGAGAGCGGGAGCTTTTTCAAGCTCGGGAGTGTAAAATACAATAGCTGGAGGCAACGAACATCCCGTCCTGTATAAAAACGCACACACACGCGTGTGCCCTTTGCCCTGACATCCCCTGGGAGGGTTTGTAGGGATGCACACATGTAAATAAACATAAAAATAGCCACGAGAAAAAAGAATGGAGAAAAAAATAAAAAACCGCAATAATATGAACTGAAAAAAGGGAGGGAGCTTGTGAGAAATATCCGAGAGCTTGCAGGCACGTTGTGAGATGTAACAACTGTGGACGAGCTACTACCTGGACTGCGGAAGCGCCCGGTGTGCGAAATAGCTAAAACATTATCCATTTATCCACTTTCTCCTTCTCTCCCTTTTCATTATTTTTCTTCCAATTATTTTTTTTATTCTTTACTCTCTATCATTTTTATTCCGAGTAATCCGGATGCGAGGGATGTTGTTGCTGCTCGCCAGGCGATCGCCAACGACCATTATTCTTCCTTTATTTTCTTTCGTAATCCGAAGCTTTTGCATTCTTTCCTGTTTAGAAATTTTGTCGCTATGCAAATTATCGGATAGTTGTTCGAGTTTCTCTTCATCCCGATTTAATACGAGGTTATTAACGAGTTGCTTCATTCATTTCGAGTCGACCTGGTCCGAATGGGCCATTAAGGATCGTTAAGGTACTTTGCTAAGTGTTTTGCTCGAACGGTGCTACAAAAACTATAGAAAAATCTTGATTGAAAAAAAAATTAATAAATTAATGATTGAACATTAAATAAAATAAAAAATTTAATTGAATTGAAAATGGAATAAAATGAAAAATTAAATAAAATGAATAATTAAATGGAATTAAAAATGTAATGGAATTGAAAATTGAATAAAACTGAAAATAAAATAAAATTAAAAATAAAATAAAATTAAAAATAAAATGAAATTGAAAATAAAATAAAATGAAAAATTAAATGGAATGAAAAATGAAATAAAATTGAAAATTAAATGAAATTACAAATCGAATGAAATGAAAAATGAAATAAAATGATTAATAAAATGAATTTGGCTTTTGAGAAAGTGTTTCCGAAAGTTTGAGGGGCTCGTATCGTCTGAAGCCTTCGAAAATTCAATTTTTATCAATTTTCTTAGAATTCGGCATTTCAACTTCAAAAATTCATATTTTTTTGAATTTCCATAGAATTTTCCTTTTGAGAAAGTGTCTCTAAAATATTAAGGGGGTATTACCGTCTAGAAGGTCCAAAAATTCGACCATTCGTTGACCATTTTTCGAAAACTCCAAGTTTTGAGAAAGTTTTTTTCAAATATTAAGGATCCAAGTGTTTCAGTCGAAATAATGAATTTGGGTGATTAATAAACAATCGGTTTAACGAGCAGTTTGTAAACGGTGGATGGATTAGGGGCTGGAGGACTCTATAGGGGAAAGGGAAGCGTAACCCTCTGACGAGCTTTTGTCAGATAACATTTCCCCTTAATGCGAAACATACGAAATGCAAACTCATCTCTCAAGGCACGTTAGTTTCATCAATGTTCTCTTATACACACTCTTCTGCGTCGTCGGTTAAACATAGAGGCATGAGGAGGAGGGGGGGGGGGGGAGACTACGTCTCGGAGCTCTTGCAGCACGTCGCCTTATCAGCAAATTAATCGCTGTTTTCCCTTCGGAGTATAACGCCTCATTCTCCTTCACCACCTCGTCCGGTTCGTCGCTGCTTATAGATGCTGTCATTCCCGAGAGCCAGAAAGGGACAGACAGAAACGAGCTTTTCACTCGCCATGTGTATACATGGCCCTCGGACAGTTGGTCGCTCCGTGTGTCTTGCCCGCATCCGGAACGTCTGACCACTTTTGTCTCATTAATTGAAAAAAATTAAGGAGGATAAAAAAAAGGGGAAACAATAAATTGTTGGGAGATAAAAAATATTTGATGAAAAGTACACAGAATAAAAAATAAAAAATAATTTGATTCATTATTATTATTGTTATTTATTTTGTTTTATTTCAAAATTTGAAAAAAGTACAAAAAGGTCAGAATAAATTTGTTCGAGTTTAATACTTATTTATTGAATCCCGAGGAATATTTATTTTTTTCGAATAACGAGGTTTGTTTTGATAAAATAGAAAATTTATAAATTAAATTTGTAATTTATAAATTTGTTATTTTTTTATTTTTATTTTCAATAATTCATAGGATTTATATTTTTAATAAATAACATTATTTGGAAGGAATAAATTTCTATTGGGTTGGTATTTGAATTAATCAATTTTCTTTCAGTCAAATAAATTTTATTGATTTTTAATTGACGAGTTTTTTTTTTCACTAAATATACAATTTTATTTTAAATCAATATGTTGTTTAAAATAAATGTCTATTAGGTTGGTATTTGGATTAATTAATTTCCTTCCAGTCGAATAAATTTTATTGATTTTTCATAAATAAATAAATCAAAATTTAATAAATAATAACTCAATTTTTTCTCGGTTTCAAGAGGATGTTCCCCTAAATTTGAATGACGTTGACGACCCGTTGAAGCACGATAACAATTAATTTCCATCGGCCTGATGATGAAGAAATAAAAAAATCGTTTGGGCGTCATTTTTTCTTGCCCGGATGAAGATAAACGAGAAAAGTTGAGAATAAAAAAGGGAAAAATGTATTTTTATATTTTTTGTAGCCTCGTGAAATATGAGAGGTTTATAAGAAGCTCCGAATATTCGTTGAAAGGTGGCGAAGTAATCGTGCCGGGATTATCAGATTGTCGCTGTTGTCGTCGCCTCGGCGCCGCCGAGCTCTTCGATGAAACCGAAGCTCCTCCTCGATTGCATTCGGTTTATCTATGCAAATTCACGGCCGCGTACACTTGCTCTTTTTCTCTCTCCGATGAGACGTGAAGAAGAAAAAATATGACGAGACTTTTATCATAATCCGTTTTTTTTTCTTTTTTTTTACGTTTTTTTTCTTCTTTTTCTTTTTTTTTTACGTCTCTCGAGTGAGCTGGCAGGAGGAGGAAGCGAAAATCATCATTCTTCTCGAGTGATATCTCAGCCTCAGCCACTCGTATATTTTTCCTTCGCCCAGTAGCCCAAGGAAAATTCTCTTTTATGGAAAGCGAGTGGATTAATTCCACGTGCTTTTTTTTTAATTTTTATCTTATTCATAATTTTTCTATTTTCATTTTTTCATAATTTTTCTATTTTTATTTTTTTAATTATTTTTCGATTTTTATTTTTATTTTTATTTATTTTTTTTATGCGAGGATTTTTCATGCTCGTCAATGTCCGGGATACGCCTCGATCTCAAAGCTCCCCATTTCGTTTTTCTATCATCATTATTCTTCGGCAATTGGAATTTCGAATCGAGCTAATTATTCAGCCTCTGGAATTTCTCATTACCGGAAGTGCCACGATGTTTATGAGCCAGAGATTCCTTTGATATTGGAATATTGGTAGTAAAAAAAAAAAAAAAAAAATACAACTCTATTCACATCTCTTTTGATCGCCCTCCCTCTATTTCAATTCACATCACGTATGCCCATTTTCTTCCTACCCTTAAAAGGATCATTCGCTATAGCAGATTGACATTTCGAAAAATGTATTTTGAATCGTTCTTTTTTTTCCAGCATTTTTTTTTTTTTTTGAATTCCCAATTACGAAATTTCCGAAATCAGAAAATTGAGAAAATCGTAAAAATATTAAAATATTACACTATATATATAATATATAATATATAATATATAATATATAATATATAATATATAATAATAATAATAATATTTTTAAAAAAATTGAAATCAAAATCAAAAAGTTTTGGAATTTTATGAAAAAATTGGTTCAATTTTTTAGGGTTTAAAAAAATTGCGACAATTTTTGGAATTTTATTTAATTTTTATCATGAAATTCTGAATGACGAGGTAAAATTTCGATGACGAATCAAAATCGCACCAGATTTTGACACTTAATTGGTGTTTTTAGTCAGATTTATCAAATTTACATTAGAAATGATATTTTTAATTGATTTTATGATTTTAAACGACAATTAAGGGGTTTGCATAATGGATTCGCCTAAACTCTGAGGAACAACGTTAATTTTCAACATTATCACAGTGTGCTTAGGTGAATATTTGGGTCAAAGCCTTTTACTGATATAAACCAGAGGGAAAATGAAAACAGAGAGGCAAAGAGAGAGAGAGAGAGAGAGAGAGAGAGAGAGAGAGAGAGAGAGAGAGAGAGGAACCCAAACAGAGGGCGAGGGTGCTCAGCAGCGGAGTAGCAAAGATACGCCATAGAATTTACGACTGTCGGTGATAGTGAGTAGTCATGGATGCTGGTGTTGGATACCGAGTTACCGGAGTTGGCAGTGGCAGGGAATGTGCACGTGTAATTCGTGAACGTGACGCAATTTCGAGATGATTTCAAATCATGGTAAATCATCGTCGACCCAAATATACGAATCTATATATATAACATTCCCATAACGAGGACGAGAGTTAATGAAAATATATAAATACGTAAAAGACACGTTACGAATTGTCAGAGATTTGCGATCAAGTGGAAATAGCTGACGTATCAATTTTATCGGAATATCCAATATCCAATGTATCTATAACGATGGACGTTAATATCTGCCACGTGGAAAAGACAGGCGTTACGAAAATTTAATAACTCATCAGAATTTAAATTGTATCTGAACCAATTAGTTTTTATCTCACGAAATGGCAATAAATTTTTTAATAAAAAAAGACACTGACAATAAATAAATAAATAAATACATTAATAGGGAAATAAATAAATGAGTATATAAAAAATGTATTAATACATCAACGAAGGAATCAACAAATTGATTAATTATTTAATCGAATAATTTTCATTTACTGCCATTTTATTTATCCATTAATTAATTAATTAACTAATTAATTGTTGAATTAATTATCCATTATTCATTTATTTTATTTTAATGTTTATTATCTATTTGTAATATTTATCCATTGATTGGTAAATTACTTAATTCATTAATTATCCATTATTTATTTATTTTATTTCAAATTTTATGATTTATTTTTAATATTTATCAATTAATTAATTAATTAATTAATGGATAAGCAAAATTGAAAAAAAAAATAAACAGATTAAAATGAAAATAAAATTCAACAAAAATGGAAAAATGAAATTCAACAAAAATGGAAATAATCAATTAGTTTAGTTATTAATGGATAAATAAAATGAGAGAAATGAAAATTATTCGATGCCACGAATCGGAGGTTGAGAACGATCCTCGGTTAGGAAAATTAATAATCTGCGATGCGATGAGGTTTTTTACGAATTCGATTAACTTTGGAAAAATGTAAATGACAAAAAATGCATTGTTCTGGGAATGTAGGTCACTGAGTGTCCCTTCCTGGCCAATGGGTGAACCAAGGTAATTGGGACAAACATAAATGTACACGAAGTTTCATTCCTCGTGAAGAGTTTATCAACGAAATTAGTTCAGCGAGTATTATTACAAGAATGTTGTGTTATAGAGACGACATTAAAACTCGTCCCATTATAAATGCCATTTGACACGAAAGGAAACGAAAATTCAATTTCCTACTGACTTTCGTGTCAAGGAGAATCCCTGACTGTCGACTCGTCGAGTTGATCGATTGCTCCATGCATCCTTCTATTTTATACCTTTTCAAACACATCGTTCTCCATTTTCGTTGAGCTCTTAGTCTTGGAAAATTATTCCTTTGGATCAGGCACTTGGGAAAAAGTTATTTTCGAAAAAAAAAACAGGAAATTCGACGTTTTAGTCGAAAAAATCGAGTCAAAATTAATTTTTAGTTTGTTCAAAGATTTTTTCTTAATGAAGTTTTTAATTTTTTTTTTTTGAACATATAATTCTAGAATTTTTTTTCAGGTCGTAGCCTCCAGGCTTTTTTTTGGATCAGCAACACGTGGCACAGGCTTTTGGAAAAAAAAATCAGGAATTTTGACATTTTTGTTGAAAAGATTTGTTCAGAATTAATTTCTTTTCGAAAGAAAAAAACAAAAAAAAACAAAAAACAGAAAATTTTTTGTTTTAGTAAAAAAAATCGAATGAAAATGAATTTTTAGTTTTTTGTAAGATTTTTTTTGAATGAATTTTTTGAATCTTTTTTCGAACATATAATTCTGGATTTTTATTCAGGTCGTAGTCTCGGAGAATCATTTTTTTGGATCAGCAACACGTGGCACAGGCTTTTTGGAAAAAAATCAGGAATTTTGATATTTTTGTTGAAAAGATTTGTTCAGAATTAATTTCCAGTCTGTTGAATTTTTTTTTCTCGTCTCCACAGGGGAATATGACGTTTGGGTCTGCCTGGGACGAGATCACAGCTCTAAAGGCAACGTTTTCTATTTTTATTTATTACAAACTCTTTTCTTTGTTGGATAAAGATTTGATTGTCAAAAGATTATTTTTCTACCCCATTTTACGCTTGATTTCCGGCGAGATTGAATCTCATTTTCACTCTATTCTCCGAGCCTCCTAGCCCCGAAACATTCGTACACTTTGGGTGCGGATATTATATCGTGTATGTAGCTTGACGGAAAAAACCCAGGGAACGTAAGTAAAGGCGGAGAGAGAGAGAGAGAGAGAGAGAGAGAGAGAGAGAGAGAGAGAGAGAGAGAGAGAGAGAGAGAGAGAGAGAGAAAGGGGAAAAAGCAGGGAGCCTTGTGACCTCGGGGCTCCTCGTACTAAAGTGTATAAAGTCATATAAAAGGTGTATGAAAAGTTTTTACGAGAAAGCCACAGAATTGAAATTCTGGAAGAAAAAAAAAGTTTTTTTTAGAATACGCTAAACAGTCTCTCGTCAAGGACGAGGAGAATCTTCTCCAAGCTCCTCCGAGTAGAAAACCCTTTTAAAAAAATGGATGAAAAAAAAAGATTGCTCGATATTGTTTAAACAAAAAAAAACACACATTTTATTTCAAATTGACCAAATTTTTTTTTACAGTCCCGTTAATTAATTTTTTTTTTTTTTTTCATTTAAAGTTAAATTATACAACTTTGACAACGTTTTGAGAATGTAGAGAGAAAGTACAGACTTATACACAATATTTACAAAAATTAATGGGGTTGGACGATTTTAAAAAAATCTCCGATTCTCGTAAAATTCAAAAAATCATAAAATTTAAACCGTTCGACCGATTTTCCCCAAACTTAAAACCAACCTTTCTTCCGTGATGTTCTATTAATAAAAAAAAAATGAGGAACAAATGTGAAAATTTGCGGAAATTGGAGCGTCAAGAGTGTTTTTTTGAAAATTTCAAAATGCTGTAAAATTCGTATTTTTGTAGCAATTCCAACAAAATTTTCAGAGAATGAAGAACTCCTATGGATCAACATCTGTGTCAAACGGGAGTCCTGTAGCTCGAAGCGTTCTCGAGTTATGAACGTTTTAATTTTACAATGCCATAACATGCACACACACACATCGGGACATTTTTTCTAGATATGGTTTTTCGATGTTTTGGGACATTCCAAGCACATTGGCATTGAAATCTGGGAAGAAAAAAAAATTCACCGTCAGATAGTTTTCTCAACGAGGAATTCTCGTAAAAATGGAGAAAATAAAATAATGAAAAAAAATTATTTGGCAACAATCACGACGAGGAATTCAACGAGAAATGAGAGTCCTTAATGTTTTCATGTCACAATACATTCCAAACGAAATTTTGGAGGGCGATGGGTGTTGCCATGAAGATGTATGGAGCGTGTATGGGGCTTTGTGTGTGGGAATCAGGTGGACCGAGAAATTTTTGAGTAGATAGGGTGAGCGTTAAGTCAGACGCACAGGCTGGGCTTTCATTAGAGAGGAAAATGTTTGAGGGTGAAATTTCCTGAGAGCAGGTGGCTCGCTTTTGTAAAGCGCGTGTAAATGGACGCATGTATATGTTTGCGATGTACGCACGTAAGTCGAAAGCGTAAAACCGAGTGACGATTCCTTTGGGGAATAATGAATAAAATAATGCAACGAGCCCGAGAGAATTCTCGTTTATTACGAAGCTTTCGTGTTTGGTACGATTCGTTGTGATTCGCAACAATAGAAACTTGACGTTAATAAATCATTCGGCGACGATGTCAACTAGAGGACTAAGAGTTTGGCTGGAGGTTCTTTTACTTAAGCCAGTTTAATTAGTTCTTTGCTTTGTCACAGGTAATCATTTTATTAGAAATTAATTACGAGCCCTTGGTCGTAATTAAATTAAATGTTGTTATATTTTTATATAATATAAAGTAAAATAAATACAAGAATAAATATAATATAATATGATAAATAAAATATAGAATGAAAAAAAAATATATATATATAAAAAAAATCAAATAAAATAAAATTTTGAAAAATATTCAAAAATCAAAATAAATATAAAAAATTATATTTTTACGATGGCGATGGATTTTGGTGCTTGCTAAGGTCAGTACTTGGTTGGGTGACCGTTTGGGTCATGTTTTTCCGTATGGACCCGATTTTTTTGAGTGTTTGTTGATCCCGAATCGTCTCTGTCGAGTCCTCGATGATGAGAGAGTCAAGAAAAAGTTTGGCTGACCCAACAACTCGGACCCGTGGATGGCTGATCCTCCTTAATCGCAACTCCGAATCTTCCTGGATTTCGGGTCGAGCTGTTCGGGGCACTAACTACCCCGGAACGAAAGAGACCGGAGCAGCCGACGACGTAATTCCCCGGATAACCCATTTGGGGTTGTGAGGCACGCAACATATATTTACATCGTAAGGGCTGCGTATTGATCTCATTTATGGACGAGGATCAACGACACGCGCAAGCGTTACAGGTTGGAGCTGTCGTTAAATGTATTTTCAACATTCGACGAGTGCAAAACGTTTTTTAATTTAATTTTTTATTTTTTTACTGAATTTTAGAGATTTTCATTTTTTTCTCTAATTTCCATTTTTTAAAAATTTCGAGCCATTACATAAACGTGTTGGAAACGTGGAAATTTTTTTTCATTTTTGTTTGTATTTATTATATAATGTATTTATATATTAAACAAAAAAAATTCTATTATTTTATTTTATTCATATTATTTTATTTATTTTATTTTCTTTTAATTATGTTTTTTTTTATTTCATTGAAAAAATCAGTTTTTAAAATTTTTTAATCAAACAAATAATAAATCGATAAGAAATGCGATTTGTTAATCCCAAACAGACCGAATTCTTACTATTATTTTTTCTTTTTTCAATAAACAAATCGTTTGTTTTTTTTATTAGAATTTTTTGTTGTTGTTTTTGATTGAAAAAAAAAATTTTTTTTTTTTAAATAAAATGATTCGGTGAAGTTTCTATCGGCGTTTTCCATTAAACCTTTTTCCCCATAAAACAGTTAATTACATGAAAAAGTGAGTTAATAAAAAATGCTCGAGAAAAATGTTGGGTTTGTTTTTTCGTCGGAGTGGAAAAACGAGGAATGGTATTGTGGGTGTGGGCTTTGAGGTATACGTTGCTCTCTGTCGAGGTTATAAAATGCGAACGTTCTCGAAAAAGTGTGACGTTGATGCTCGAAGAGCGAGTGTGTGCAAGTGGAAGGATGAGGAGGGACCGACAGTTGGTAGAGAAAACGAGAAAAAGGGAAAAAAAAACGTTTCTCGAAAATAAGACGAGCACTCAACCCAGAAAAAGCTTTGCACAAAAATTGCGTCCTCGAAGCGCGTAGTGCATCTCCATTTCTTGAATCGTCATGGACTTCGTGAGAGAAAAAATAAAAAGTAGAAAAAAAAAAAAAAAAAGATTCGAAACTCGTTGACGTTTACGTTTGGATTTACTTTGCTGGTCGTTACTGACGTTTACTTTTATCACACGTAACGCCGTTAAAGAGTCTCGAGTGTTAACGTTGCCTCTGAGGGGAAACATGGACTGGAGGAAAATTGAGAATGTAACAAAATAATTAACAGTCTAATGAAGGGATTATGTTTTAATAATATTATTTTAATATTATTATATCATGTATATATATATATATATATATATATATATATACATATATATATATATATTATATAATAATATATATTATGATTTTATATTATATATATATATATAAATGCTATCATAATATTAAAATAGTATTAATAATATATAATAATAATAATATTATATATAATAATAATATATATATGTATACATATATAATATATATATGTATATATA